>JAGYYJ010002363.1:0-32304 GCA_019671005.1 Hibiscus mutabilis | reverse complement strand
AAATAATATCGATGGAAGGTTTTATAATAAATTTCTTATCATCATGTCTGCCATTAAGTCAACTTATGTCTTATATGTATATATATTAAATTTTTTATGTATACATGCATACATAAACAGCTAAATTGCCAATTTAAGAATGAGATTGAAGAATCCTTCAAGAAAGAGAAGAATAAATGAGATTGGAGACGTAACGCATTAATACTCATCGATGCGGCATTTATATGTATGTCTATGTCGAGACGAGAGTAATTAAACTGCTTGTATGTGTGTTTATAGTCCCAACTGCTCAACCTTAATTCTAACGCTGTGACATCCACTTCAAGGTCTAATTCTAGTTCCATCATATTTATCGTGTCGAAACTTAATCCTTCTTTTTGTTTAACTACTGATATCCGACTCATTGGATGATTCATTGACCAACTAATCTGAATTAATTTTTTTTTTGCAGAGGCATAATATGAGGGCGAGCGACTCTCCAAACTCTGCTTTATCTATTCACAACGTTAAGAATTGAACCACTAATATTAAGGGATCTAACGCATCATTTCGCTCGCTAGACCAATTGATGGTTGATAAAACCTAATCCTTCTTTTAATTTGACATAATTTAACTCCTCTACCCTTATAATGTTTTAGTAGGTACAAAATGATTACGGTGTGTTGGTTCTATGGTTGTTAGAATTGGATCGGACCGGATCGAATAGTTGAATCAGAACCAGTGTTCTGATCGATTGAATCGGGTGGGATTAAATTGAGAATGGTTTGAATTGTAAAAGTTGAAAATCGGCTCAACAAATCGATTTATATCCCACCATGAGTAGATCATAAGGATATATTCAAGTTTCCAAATAGATTTTCACCTCCCCTAATTTTGTGACCGGATAATAGCAAAAGAAAACCCAATATCATAATTTCAAATTTTCAATAACAATCATTTTTGTATTATCAATAAGTCGAGACGCAGAATTATAATATAATATAAAATACAGAGATTAAATCCAAATTTTGACATAATTGAGGTACTAAAACCAGAATTAGACCATTTCATTTCATTTTATGCTGCGACATTATGATTATCAATAAGTCATGAGAGAGAAAGAGAGGTGTAGCCATTGAATGGAAATGAAGTCTGAAATTGCGGGCAACTGGTGTTGGTTCACAAGCCACGACTTTAATAAATGCAAAGGGTGGCGGTGGGTCACATGAGGATGGGACCTTACGGCTGCTGCCTCGGTGGTCTAACAAAACCCCTCCCCTCCCCTCACCGTCTCGTCTCTTTCAAAGTCTCCCCCTTAGTAAAATCCCACTCATCTCAATCTATTTTTTTTAAAGGTGTGATAAGTTTTTTTTTATCGAATCAAACAGTGTATAAATTTATTATAAGAATAATTATCTTAATTTAATTTGATCCATTTATAATGTTAAAATTTAAACATATAATATTATTTTAAAAAATTATTAATTTATCTTATTAAACTAATTAATTGTTGGTTCTGATTAAAACGATGACTTTATAGATATTTTGTTTGGATTCTTATATATATATCTACATACTTAAAAATACATGACTTGAATCATGACATAATTTATATATGTTTGATGTAATTTATTCGATATATATTATGTAAAATCTTGAATGAATAAGTTTTAGTTATTAGTTGAAATTTGAGTTTGGTCAGCAGTTGGAATGGATTTGAAGAATTAGGTTGAGAACTTAAAATGGTATTTGAATTAAACAAGGAAAATAAGACATGTAATCATTCAGAAATTAAATTAATGTTTTTAACAAATGCTGAAAGTGAATAAAATCCCTTTAATTCAGGGGGGATTGTGGCAATGCATGCCTAATTAAGGCACGTAAGAAAAACAACCCCACCTGCCCTATTGAAAATCTTTTGGTGCAATGATGTGCTTCCAAGAAATGAAAGCTCAAAACAATTTTAATTTAAAGAATACATGAATAATATGTCTAACTTACATGAACTTAAAATGATAGAATTAGATAATATAAATTAAATCTACAAGTTGTGCATAATATACACTTACAGGAAAAAAAATAGGTTTAACATAATTCACAATTACTGTATTTGGTCATAACAAAAAAATTAAAAAAGTATAAGAATTAAAAACAATCAAATCAGATTACAAGAACTAAATTTATAAGTTCTGCATAGTGCAAGGACTAATAAAAAAATTGGATAAAAAATATAAATTATATAAAGTTTAGGCGAGAGAAAATTATCTATAATTATTGGTTTTAGGAAGAATTATGATGGATCTTTATAATAGATTGGCCACTAAATGAGATTAGCAATAAAACTCAAACTTTAAAAGCTTATTAAGATCAACCCAACGAGTGTTATAGTGGAAAAGCGGATGATGTTCATCTTAAGAGACACGAGTTTAAATCACTTTGTCTACAAGGTGTATGTGCATTGTCAAAGAGTTAAATATATATATATATATATATATATGAACAGATACAACCTTGTTATCATCTTAAAATTATTCAAAAAAAAGTTTATTAAGATGTTAATGAGTACTCAATTAAATGAATCGATATTATTAGCTTTATACTCAAAATTTGGTATAAGATTAACGATGAGACTTTTTTGACAATTTTAAATTTTAATCTTAATCCTACTTAAAACCTATAATTTTAAAAAAATAAGAGAATAAAGATAAACAACTTAATTAACTAGTCAAATGTACATGCTTAAAATATTAACAAACAGTTAATTCGTGTCTAGCTTTTCGTTTAAGAGTTTGGAGCGAACGAGACATGGGTTTTCATGATTTCTATTCCCTCTCTTTCCAAGTTATTTCACTTGGGAAAAAACAAGAAAGCAAAACCGTGTTTCCTACACAAGAAACTAAGAAAAAAATGGTTAAATCGTTGTCAAATTGGAAACAACATGGAGAAAAGCCCTTTTCCCTACGCGGATAGTTTTAGGCTTATGCTCTCGATGTGCATCACTCGAACACAGCTTTCGGAGTAGGGACGACGGCCCTGCCAAGATTGTGGGTCAATGTCACCAAACCACTTTGTCTAAAGCAATGACAAGTGATTGGGAAGCTGCATTTGTTAAACACGTTGCACCAGATACGAGATTGAATAGGTAGTCAATGAAGTGAGGTAAGGCACCATGACAAGTAGCTAGGAACTTGAGTTTTCTTTTTCTTTGGTTGAGTGTGTTGGTATTGGTGTCTTCACAATTCCGCATTGTATGCAACGGCGGATCTATAAATATTTATAACGGAAAATACACATAAAATTTTAAAATTTTATGGTGTGTACAACTTATAAATATTAAAAATATTGAAGAATCAAGTCATAAAAATTGAAGTCAAATGTGTAAAGTTTACAAATTTTAAGGTCGGCAGAACCCACCCTAGGATGCATTTTCATCCGCCACTGATGGTATGTACCGAAGAATATACTAGATAGATGAGCTGTGCAGACAGGCAAGGGGGTGATTAAAGGGTTGATTCAAATAAAAAAAGAGTTCATGGGGTCTCTCACAGTTGGTGGGTGTCACATAAGATCGACTGAATTTATCGTATCTAATCGTTATTCAAAAATTTAACTGAATTTGATACAACAACAACAACTTGAAATGATTTAATTTTATTTAAGATGTTTAAATTTGAGAATTGAGATAACTCAAACTAGGGTGAAGTCAGAAAGCAGTTATAGGAGGTAAAGTAACATAATTTTATAATTACTAAAGGATCAAATAGATAATTTTCCATTTTGAGAGGATTGAGAACCTGTTTGCCCCTTAGTCTAACCTTTGATTGAAACTTGAAATGTTTTGAGAAAATTATTTGCAGAAGTGACTATAAATCTAAATTTACAATGACTCGACTCGAAACACTTAAATCTATAACACAAAATTTTAATGATCTAAACATAAAAAGACTTGATCTAAAATGACATGCGTACAAAATGAAATCAAATTCAATAGGATTCCAACAATGCATTCAAAATCAAAATAATATAAACCGGAAACTTAATTCGAAAATTTTATAACCTAAATTTATTCGCTCTAAAACTGACCCGACTTAAAAAAAAAAAAAAAACTAACTCAACTTTACCCGATTCACAAGTTTGTTGTGCCATTTGTCTCTCACCTCGCCATAAGTTTCCTCTCTACTTCCTACTCTAATTCAAACGGAAACATTGCTTTCAAATTAAAGATTTTGCAATCTGCCACCCTTTATTTTATATGAAAAAATAACAGTATGTATCTTTAAAAATAATTCCTGGGAAACTGTGTTCCATAACCAGGATTTTTCCATGGACTTTTCTATCTCTGTCCATGTCGGACCATATATCCCTTTAGAATCTTGATGACATTGGACAAAATTTTCCATGATTTATGCTCCATGTGTAAGTTACCCAAAATCCCCGTCAAAACTGTGGGTCTAATTGTTTTTTTAGAAGAACACATGCATATCGTGACATAAATATACAAGTTCTTTGCACTTGTGAATTACAGAATTATATGTGTATGAAGTCGAATAGAATTAAATTAAACTTCATTCAACATTGTTATCTCGTACGAAAACTTGAATTTAAAACAGTACATTTTTAACGTTGGTATGGGGTCCAATCTTTTTGATAGACTAGTTTTGGTGGTGTTGAAAGTGTTGATCTTACATTGCCAAAAATGGCGATGTTTATCCATGTGGAGAACTAGAGAGTTGTGGATTCGGAACAATATTTAATTTACACGCCTTTGATAATTGATTTCCTTTCTTACTAATAATTCTGAGACAAGTTGTTTTGTACGTGAAAGTGTTGGACAGTTTTCAGAAACTCACAATTTTACCAGTTAGAAGAGGTTTAATTCTGCCCTAGTCCTTGAACTTTATCTAATATATTATTGCAATAATAGATAGAATAAGTGAATTTAATATTAGATGCTCGAACGGTCAAAAATTACGATTAAATTAAGAAAACTATATTATGAATATCTTTTGGATGAAATCAGGGTCTCAATCTTCAATAATAGTAATTAATTTTTTTGTTGCGGGTACTATTACTAAGAGATAAAAAAATTGATCATAAAATGAATTTCATTCCCATAATATAATTCAAATCTTTGATCTTATGGAATGAGTCTAAGTAAAGGTTATGTACCGATATGTACTACTAATGATATGTACTAATATATACCACTAAGAATTTTACTAATTGTTAACAATCTCTAGAGCAAACAAGCACGTTTAACCAGGTGACAAAGTTGCTGATCTTTGTTCCATCATATTCTCTTAGGTCACGGGTTCTAGGAACATCTCCTTCCTTCCCCTAAAGTCCCTTCCGATCACCTTTAGGTAGAATTGAGATTAGATTTAAGATTTGTCAAAAAAAAAAACAATCTCTAGAATAGGTGGTTAAAGGTCTCAAATGACACCATCCCCTTCTCCCTCCCTTAGGTTGTGGATTTAAGACTTGGTAAGACCAAAATTCACTCCCCTCTCCCCAAGTAGAAATTATTTTAAAAAATTACTTTTTATTAATTTTTCAAATCATGATGTGCTAAAGCGCGATTATTTTTTTTCGAGAATAAAATATGTTAAACACCTTTTTGTCTAACTTTTCAAAGTTTTTTAATCAAATTTGCATCATGAATAATTTTTAATAAAACTTTATTGTTTTTAGATTAAAAATAAAAAATGTGTCACATATTTTATTTTCAGAAAAGAATAATCATACTTTATGCCTTATGATTTAAAAATTTATTAAAATAATTAATAGTATATATCGATGCAAATAATTAATGATACATATTTATACATGACGTTTATTAAAGACGAGGAGAATACTACATGATATACAGTTAAATTATAAATAGTTTTGATTTCTGCAATATCTTTTTAACTTCTGTCGCTGTTAATTACAACAAATAATTGACGTTTATTAAAGATGAGATGCATTATCACACATATATAAATCGGATTATTTTTTCATTTAGCTCAATTGAAAAGGGAGTCCTTTATCACATTCACATGCAACAAATTATCAATTGGAAATCTTTAAAATTAACCCTTATCGTATGTCATGATATATAAATTGAAATATTTAATTTTAATTATGGTCAAGTAATTCACCTACAGTCGCCTTCAATTAACACGTGAAATTAATATAATACATTTATAAGTAGAAACCCTTCGAGAATTCTAATGAATTTGTTCTTATTTTTCATCAAATTGAAATTCGGAGAAAGTATACTTTGACTACTAATTTTAATAAAAGAAATAATTTTAGTTTAGACTTTCTTTTTTATATTGTAAGTAACATTAAAATTAGATAATAACTTTATAGTTATTTCGACAATGTTTAACCAAAATATTGATTCATAATTTAATAATATTAAATAAAAAATAAAATAATCATTAAAAATAAGTAATAGTTTTTAGTGATTTTTTTGTTGGATTTTTGTTCCGATTTTCAACTATTTTTCGGTTTCAATGGAACCGGTTAAACCATCAATTTTTTTGGTACTACATTATCTATAAAAAATAAATAGAAAATAAAATCTCAATAACACTGAAATAAGAAAAATCAAGATTTATGTTCATAAAAATTAGATTAAACTGTTATAAAATTCTATAAATAAGTAATCGGGGACATTTATGATAAAAATCCTATTCTTTAGGTTTTCCAACTGAACTCATACACATCTCAGATGCTTTTTTTTACGGATCTAAAATTAAAAAATAAAAAATATTTGACCGATTCATGTGTTTTAATTCACCCCAATTAAATAAATTAAACGCACTTTAGAAAAAAATTTTATGTAGAGTTTTAATTCAAAGGCAAACAAACAAAACAAATGCCCTCTGAAATCTCTGACCCGATAGTTTAGTCACCAAATCTGCATGTGTACGTAGTTGTTCAATTAGACAGAAAATTAAGCCAGAATATAATGGTATTTTTATTCTCACCTTTATAAATACACCCAACACCCTCCACTTTCTTCTTGTTTTCTTTGATTCAAAGGAGGAAAATTTCTGGGGAAAAAAGAGGTTTTTTTATAAAGAAAGTTGGAAAAAAATGGCTATACAAGCTCAGTTATATTCAGATAATATGGGGTTCCTTGATTCTGGTGGCAATGGCCATGTTAATGGCGGGTTTAATCGATTCTGTTTCGGCCATCAATGGCGGCAACTTCAAGTTCAACCACAACAACAGCAGCTTCAAATCCAGCAGCCGGGAAATCAAGGTCTTTGTTTTGAAAACAATGGTGAGTCGGTGATGTTTTGCCAAACCATGGTTTCCCAAGTCGAGGAACAAAGGCGTGAGATTGATCAGTTTATTAAATCACAGGTTAGAATTTAGATCCAAAAAAGCAATCTTTCATTTGAGAATATGTGTTTGTGCACTTTTATGAATCGGGTTTTGATTTTTTCTTCTTCTCCAGAATGAGAGATTGAGATTGTTATTGCAAGAGCAAAGAAAGCAACAAGTTGCAGCCATGGCGGAAAAGCTAGAATCCAAGGCAACTCTTTTACTCAGCCAAAAAGACGCAGAGCTCGTAAAAGCAGCAAACAAAACAATGGAGCTGCAAAATCTTGTGAATAAACTCGAGATGGAGAACCAGACATGGCGAAGAGTGGCACAAGAGAACGAAGCGATGGTTGTTTCTTTGAACAACGCGCTCGAACAGTTACAACAACAGCAGAACCTAGTTGGTTGTTGTTTCAACAATGGAGTCGATGATGCAGAGTCTTGCTGTGAAAAAACAGGGGAAGAAGAAAAAAACAGAGGATTTGCGGGGACGAAGACAATGATGGTGTGTAAATGTTGCAATTCTCGAAGTTCGTGTGTTTTGTTCCTTCCTTGCAGACATCTTTGTTCATGCAAAGGTTGTGCAGCTTTTCTTGATTGTTGCCCTGTTTGTAGTACAGCAAAGAAAGCTAGTATAGAAGCTTTGATTTCTTAGGAAAGGAGGGAACATGTTTTCCGGGAAAAAGTGAAAAGGAAAACTGATCATGGGACATTATCAATTGTACATAAATTTTAAAAAATGTAATTACCATTTGCAATTATGATTTTTCTATCGTATATTGCATATTTGTGTTCGATAAATTAAAAAGATTTTATCAAGTTTAAATAAAACAAAACAGTTTAAGAATCCAACAAGTGATTTTAGTGACTGTTTTTATCTTAAGAGACTTAAAATCGTATTATCAAATGATTAAAAATATATATAAACAGATATTATATTGTAATTATACATGTACTATTAAAAAACAAATCACAATAGATCAAGGGGTCTTGAGAGGGAAGTCGCACACTGTAAAAGTTTTAAATTCTCATATAATTTAGATATTTTTTTATCGACAATTTAATTTTAGGTCTTCTAAAATTTTGTAATTTATCACTACTTACATTTATAATATAATTTTCTAATATTTTATACTTACATAAAATCATGCATTCATTCTTAATGATGACTATTATTTTTTTGTCACAATTGGTAAAAGCTTAACTAGCTACCGAATTCATTGATATCATGGTTCGATACACAAATTAAAATTAATTAAATTAAATTAAAATTCGATTATAAGGGGTTTAACGAAGCTCAATTTCCTTTTACAAAAAATTAATTATATTAAAGTATATGAACTAAATTCATAATTTATACATAGTATATACACTTGTTAAATAATCTGACATAAATTGAATTGAATCAAAGTCAAACCAAAAATTTGCCTATGATCTGTTTTGAGTGTCAGATTATTCATTAACTTGATTTGATCTTAATTAAAGTATTTAATTTTTTGAATAGTTAATCGAAGTATTTTATGTTAATCATGATCAGTCCATATATTACTTTTTAATCAAACTATGAAATAGCAAGGAAATTTCTATCATCTGCCAATGTACTGTGTACATTTCATTGACTCTTAAGAATTTGTAGTGACGTGTTGCAACTGTGTTATATCAATTTGATATAAACAATTTAAGCAGACACCAAAAACATGAAATGAAATTCCGACAATAAAAATATATTTTTATTTAAACACGTTTAGATCTACAATTTTCAGATTATTACAATAATAACATAATAGCAATAATGTAAATCAAGCTAAAATATAGTCGGCAACTTCTAATAGTATAAAGATAATGATTAGCATATAGACGGCAATGCCAATTATTACAAAGGAAGAAGCCTAAGTTAGAAAATTTAGTTTGGAGAGTTAAAATTTAAAATTTATAAAAGAATTTTTAAGTACACAATAATAAATAATGGGTGTCATTTTTTATTTAAGTGGTGTTAATTTTTTTAAATAGTGTCAATATTTAAATTAATAGAGAAATTTTTTTCTCCAAATTTTTTAGGCGTCATGTGACACACTTTTAACACGGTGGCTCTGCCCATGAGCCCAAGTTGGTTTCTCAGTGATTCTGGGTAGCCTATCCTGTAATGCTTGGCTGCATGTGCCTATGAACATTGTATAGCTTCACGTTGCCAGTACGGTTCCGAGCAAGAACACAGCGAGAAACGTGGCACCGGCCAAGTAAGACGGAAACACAAGTAATTCGTGCATGAACGATCCCTGTGGCGGACGTAGCGAAACCAATCTTTTTCTTCCCTGTTGATGTGTTTCCGAGTATTTCCTATGGCAACACAAGGAGCAGGAACTTTGGAAGCGCCTCTTACACCCATAGCTTCGGTAACAAGTAACCTTAAGCCCAGCAACCTTGTACCCCAAGTCCGGATAACTTCAATGTGGAGGCGGTCCTTTAGAAGTAGAAATATTAGACCAAAGATCACCTGGCCAGCATCATGTCCACAACCCCGCAGAGTTCTAACAGCAGCACTTCAAATTTGAGTACGGCTGACTGATACCGGAGCCAAAGCAGCTAGGTGATCCGGCCCAGACAAGGTGTGTAGACAACCAAAAAGAAACTAACATTTGATTTATTAATTGATTAATTTAGATCGAATACCGTAAATATTTATTACTAAAAGTATTATTATTTTATAATCTTTGTAGGAGTGGCTTCGGTTGGATGCCAGGCCCATGCCTTTGAGTTAACTGTTGAGCCTACCCAGAGATGATCTTGCTGTACACCTTTCTTTTTTTTCGTTCTCTACCACGAATTTTAAGTTGGTTCTCGAACCTTAAAATAATTAAATTGAATCTTCAAAATATTACTATCATATCAGTTAAGTCTTTTTTTTAACTTGGTCCATAACTTGTATGTTAAATATAAGCTCAAATTTAACGTTAAACATATTTAAAACAAATTGTTCGTGTAATAAGAATGCACACTGATAAGTGTTCAAAAGTACTATTTTTATTACCCTTTTTACTCATATTATTGTTAGACTTAAGCTCATATTAGTTGCATAATTAGTTATTCATGCATTAATTCATGTTTCTTTCCACTGTTGAGCTTGATTACATAACTTGGTGATTTTTGTGGAAAAAGATGTTGCTTTGGTGTGTTTTTGTGTGTGTATGTGCAGGATCACTTGCCAAAGCAATGCCGAGCTAGTTGCCAGGGCAATGCATTAAGGATATGTCGAGCTAGTTGCCAGGGCAATGCATGAAGGAGACGCCGAGCCAGTTGCCATGGCAATTGTCGACAAAGAGAAGATGCAATAGGGATATCGAAATTAATGACTAGACAAGCCCAAGATGACGTGGAGCAAAGCCCAAACCCAAAGGAATTTGATTGCCATGCAGAGATTAAAGAAGAATTAAATTCCAAGAAGATAGGAGAAGTTCTAGTAGGAATACAATTATAATAAAGAATTATATTCTTTAAAGATAATTTAATTCCAACTTAAACTCATCCTCAAAGAAGGACTTTGGCCTATCCCTATAAATAGCAAGGAGATTTCGACAATCCATATAGAGAAAAATAGAGAAATTTCGATAGAGAGCATTAGGGGAAATTTCGACTTCTTCTTCTTCTTTGCTTCCATTAGATTCATGGTTTGGGGATTATTCTTTGTATATCTTTTGAACCCAACCATGAACTAACTTGATCGGTTGGGGTTATTGTGTTTTGTTGTTGTGAAAAACAATTGGATTTTGTTTAGGAAATAAGAGTTTGCACTTTCAATTCAAGGTTTACCCATTCTTGGTTCTTATTCTTGTTTGCGAGTGAATTGGGAGAGGATCTCGTAACTTCATCTATTTATCTAATATCGGGAGAGTTAGATTCAAGAAACGAATGAGTATGGTCTTTATTCAATCTATTGATGGTGAAGATTAATCCGGCTTAGGAATAAGTTAAGGATTTCAACGGCTAAGAGGAGCGCAAGATTGGTTGTTGTTCACCCTTGATTCACGCAGGATGTATTATCAAGGCATGCACAAGTAGCTAGAGTTTCGACTTAGGGATAAGAAGAAACCATTGAAGAACGCTCTGCCGAACCTTGAAGTTGCTGCCCGGACGCCCAAGTAGTTGCCCACTAGTTGCCCGGGCAACCATCGATTAGTTGCCAAGGCAACCCGGCACGTGTACAAGTTGCCACGGCAACCGAGTTGCCTTGCACTCTTTTTACCAAGACAATCCAATCGGCTATCACACCTCAACTCACGATAACCTGGCCTATTCTCTCTTTTTCTTTCATATATTCTTTTAGTTTATTGCTTTTACTTTTCTCGTTAATTAAAACCTCTATTATCAATTGTGTTTTTATTTTCACAAAGGCAAAGATAACTTAAGCAAAGTGGCCCAAACCAATCCTCGTGGAGACGATACTCGATACTCATATCACTTTATTACTTGCGACGTGTATACTTGCACAATTGCGTAGCACTTATCACACGCAACAAGTTTTTGCGCCCGTTGCGGGATTGGCAATTGGTGTTAGTTGTTTTTGTTATTGCATTTTTTTCTCTTAATTTTACTAACTTTTCTTTTTGTTTGTTTTATCAAAAAAAAAAAAAAAAAAAGGTGCGCTAAAGTTAAGGAACATCAACATGTCGGGAAATAAAAACCAATCTATTCGAGAGATGATGTTGGAAGATATGAATCAATTCAATCAAGAGTTCCTTGCACCCTTTGATGATTACCTATACCAACCGAGAAAAGCCCAAAGAATTTATACCATGGAAAAATCTTGTGCTATGTGTGGAGAACATCATGTGTTTGAAAATTGCCCTCACATTTTCGGTGCATATAACTACATGGAGGACCATAGAGGGAACCAAAGCAGCAAAATTCTTCATGGTATGATCAAAAAGCTCAAAAAAAATTTTACCATAACAATTTTGCGCGAAAGAATGATATGCCATGGCAATGTAGTCCTTTTCAAGAGCATTCCAATTCCTTGGAGGAAACGTTACTAGCTTCATTGGCTAGACTTGACGGATCAATTGAAGAGATTCGAGAGCTATCAAAATCTATGGATACGAGGATAACTCAATGGGATGCAACCTTAGGGGATTCAGAAGATCAATTGGGAGATCCACATATGTCATGGATAACATGCACCAACAATTCATTCCTAGGGATACTGACGTCCTAAGGCAAGAGGATAAGGAGCAATGCAAAGAAATCTCTCTGATGTGTGAGGAACAACTAGAACCTCAAAGTCAAGAGGATGCCAATGAGAGAGACTGCCCAACACATGATGAGCATGAATAACAAATTGCCTCGGCAATGATTGAGGAGCCTGAACGAGCAATGCCGCGACAACACTCGGTGAAGCCGAGAACAATAATACTACAGCAAAATTCTAAGGAACCTGATGCCCGAAGGTTACAACGTTGATGTCGAAGCGAGAATCTATAGATTGCTCTCATCTACAATTGCCACGACAATTACTACGACCACATACAAGATCAACGAGATGATAATACTTTGCCAATGGAATATGAGCAGGTAATAGTTGAACCTTTTGAATTCTTTAAAAACTCACCTCGTCCATTGCGGGTATGTCTTGAGGAACCGAGGTTGGTAGATTTGAAGCCATCAAATCTCTCTACCGATGGAGATGTTTGAGAGGCCAAAAGAAAAAGGTGTTTGGATTCATAAAGCTCTTGAGAAAATTGATTCTTCCCTTGACTTAGAAAAATTTGACAACTGATTGCCACGGCAATTGGCTTGAGCAAAGAATTGCCACGACAACAAAGGCTACATCCAACCATGATAGAAGTCGACAAGAATGAGGTAATTGAATGGTTGAGAATGGATATAATTTTTCCTATTAATATATTTGTGCCTTCGGAATAGTAGCAAGGTGGAGAGTATACATGGACTACAAGCGAACAAAGAAGAAAGACACATCCACCATGGTAACGCAAAAAGGGAGTAGTGGCAAGCACATTGGCCAAACTCTTTTTGGACAATATTATCACCCGATGGAGGTGCGGATGGACTATAAGAAGTATCAAAACGGCAACCTTCAACACCGCAGCAACTCTTGATACGCGCGCCGACAACCATGGACGCCAAGACGCCTCGGCAACCCCGACGCCTCGGCAACCATGGATGTGCATGCCTCGGCAACCCTCGACGCCACGACAAACTACTGATACATTTATTTTTATTTTTATTTTTTGAACTATTTTGTTCTATTATTTTTGGTTATTTTATCTCTTTATTTTTTAGGATATATTTTATTTTTCTTCATTATCTTTAGTTTCGGTGTTTTTTTTATTTTCTTTTCCACAACAAGACTCACAACCACCATGATAAGGAAATTTATTCACCGACTACTCGCCACAAGAACCACAACAAAATCAAGCGATGCCCTGCAACAACAATGGCTTCGTAAACTACTGATGCACATGCAAGTGAACCTGCCTCGGCAAAACATGGATCAAACCAAAGCAATGCTATTCACGCGGTACCAGCCACAAGCATTCAACCACCGATCGAAAAATTGAATCAAGCAAACAAAGCACGAAGGAAACTCATCACTCGAGGTGACGACCTCTCTCGACTAACTCATTTCATTTAGTTTCTTTTAAATTTTGTTTCACTTTTTACGTGCATTGAGGACAATGCTTCTCTCGAGTTTGGGGTGTTGGTTTCTAGTTAGTTTCTTGTTTAGTTGCATTCATCTTTAGCAATCACATATAGGTTGCATATGTTACTTGTCATGCCTTTAATTGGATTTAATTGCTTAAGACTTGTTGAATATCCAATGATGAATTTTTGCCACCGCACTTAATTGAAAGAACCTTTAATTTTAGGATTGCATGAAAAGAACTTAGAATTTTACTATGATGCGGATTTTTTTTCTTTTACACGGTTGTGGCTTGTTGATTGAAAGAAACTTAGTGAATTTAGGTTGCTTAAAATTAGGTAAATTTAAAATTAAAAATTAAAAGTTAATTTCTTGCTAGAGGTGCCCAAAACTGCTCTAGTAGTAAATGAATTTTCTTGCTAGAGGTGCCCAAACTGGCTCTAGTAGTTAATGCACATTAAAGAATCGCTAGAGGTGCCCAAATTGGCTCTAGTCGACTAAAATAAAATGAGAAATAGCTTACTTTGCTAGAGGTGCCCGAAATTGGCTCTAGTGAAAATAAAAACAAATGCCCCGATAATTAAATTGATAAAAGCCTATTGTTCACATAGAATCTTGAACATCAACTTGTACACAACTACGCACACACATTGTCACGAGCATTATAGTTTGGTTCCGGTAATTTTTTGTGCTATCCAAAAAATTAAAAGGTGATCATACTTTGTGTCACGGTTCCGAGGTTTGAATTCAAGTTTGAAGCATGTCTTTGATGATTAAAGTCTTGGCGTGTAATTGTTAGTTTGCATTGCTTGAGGACAAGCAATAGTTCGAGTTTGGGGCGTGATAAGTGTTCAAAAGTACTATTTTTATTACCCTTTTTTACTCATATTATTGTTAGACTTAAGCTCATATTAGTTGCATAATTAGTTATTCATGCATTAATTCATGTTTCTTTCCACTTTGTTGAGCTTGATTACATAACTTGGTGATTTTTGTGGAAAAAGATGTTGCTTTGGTGTGTTTTTGTGTGTGTGTATGTGCAGGATCACTTGCCAAAGCAATGCCGAGCTAGTTGCCGTGGCAATGCATTAAGGATATGTCGAGCTAGTTGCCAGGGCAATGCATGAAGGAGACGCCGAGCCAGTTGCCATGGCAATTGTCGACAAAGAGAAGATGCAATAGGGATGTCGAAATTAATGACTAGACAATCCCAAGATGACGTGGAGCAAAGCCCAAACCCAAAGGAATTTGATTGCCATGCAGAGATTAAAGAAGAATTAAATTCCAAGAAGATAGGAGAAGTTCTAGTAGGAATACAATTATAATAAAGAATTATATTCTTTAAAGATAATTTAATTCCAACTTAAACTCCTCCTCAAAGAAGGACTTTGGCCTAGCCCTATAAATAGCAAGGAGATTTCGACAATCCATATAGAGAAAAATAGAGAAATTTCGATAGAGAGCATTAGGGGAAATTTCGACTTCTTCTTCTTCTTTGCTTCCATTAGATTCATGGTTTGGGGATTATTCTTTGTATATCTTTTGAACCCAACCATGAACTAACTTGATCGGTTGGGGTTATTGTGTTTTGTTGTTGTGAAAAACAATTGGATTTTGTTTAGGAAATAAGAGTTTGCACTTTCAATTCAAGGTTTACCCATTCTTGGTTCTTATTCTTGTTTGCGAGTGAATTGGGAGAGGATCTCGTAACTTCATCTATTTATCTAATATCGGGAGAGTTAGATTCAAGAAACGAATGAGTATGGTCTTTATTCAATCTATTGATGGTGAAGATTAATCCGGCTTAGGAATAAGTTAAGGATTTCAACGGCTAAGAGGAGCGCAAGATTGGTTGTTGTTCACCCTTGATTCACGCAGGGATGTATTATCAAGGCATGCACAAGTAGCTAGAGTTTCGACTTAGGGATAAGAAGAAACCATTGAAGAACGCTCCGCCGAACCTTGAAGTTGCTGCCCAGACGCCCAAGTAGTTGCCCAGCTAGTTGCCCGTAACCATCGATTAGTTGCCAAGGCAACCCGCTGTGTGCAGTTGCCACGGCAACTGAGTTGCCCTTGCACTCTTTTACCAAGACAATCCAATCGGCTATCACACCTCAACTCACGATAACCTGGCCTATTCTCTCTTTTTCTTTCATATATTCTTTTAGTTTATTGCTTTTACTTTTCTCGTTAATTAAAACCTCTATTATCAATTGTGTTTTTATTTTCACAATGCAGTAACTTAAGCAAAGTGGCCCAAACCAATCCCTGTGGAGACGATACTCGATACTCATATCACTTTATTACTTGCGACGTGTATACTTGCACAATTGCGTAGCACTTATCACACGCAACACACACTTCAAATTTAATCCAAGTATTTTAAATATGATTCATGTCATATTCGACTTGATATTTATCGCCTAAATTGACGATAGACCCATGGAAGGAACTGATTGATACAATACCGATACTTTAAGGATTCGATTAGAATTGTTTAAAGTTTTGAGACTAATTTAGAATCTAAATGAGGACTTTTGGTGCAATTAAACCTATTAATAAATGCACCATTTCCCCTGTCCTTGGACCATTTTAAAAGCACTGAGCTCAGAGTGTGCATTCAGGTACACACAGAAACGACACAAGGGGAGGATTTTGTCTCTGTTTTCTCAAGAAAAAAGGGGGGAAATGTCTAAGTGAGTGGAGAAGAAGGACATCGCCGAAAGGACTACGTGGACCCTCCGCCGGCACCGCTAATCGACACGGAAGAGCTCAAGCTCTGGTCTTTTTACAGAGATCTAATAGCCGAGTTCATAGCCACTCTCCTTCCTCTATATCACAGTCGCCACCGTAATCGGCCACAAGAAACAACACGATGCATGCAACGGAGTCGGTCTGTTGGGCATTGCATAGGCCTTCGGCGGCATGATATTCATCCTCGTTTACTGCACCGCCGGTATCTCAGGCGGTCACATTAACCCGTCAGTGATATTCGGGTTGTTTCTGGCCCGAAAGGTGTCATTAGTGAGAGCTGTTGCATACATGGTATCTCAATGCTTGGGAGCTATCTGCGGTGTTGGACTCGTTAAAGTTTTCATAGAACACGAGTACAACCCGCTCGGCGGTGGAGCTAACTCGGTGGCTTCCGGTTACAACAAGGGAACCGCTTTGGGAGCCGAGATTATCGGCACTTTCGTGCTTGTTTACACTGTGTTCTCAGCCACTGATCCTAAGAGAAACGCCCGTGATTCCCATCACCGGCACCGGCATAAACCCGGCTAGGAGCTTCGGTGCTGCTGTTATTTACAACGACGATAAAGGATCATACCACCAGAAATTTAAAAAATAATAGTTAACTAATTATAATCACTCATTTTTATCTGAATTTGTTAATATTATGCCGTAATAATATAATAATCGGTTAATATTGTCACGTGTTTATATATATGTACGTGTGTACATGTGATTAATGCATGCGTAATATCTATATGTGTGGACATTCATGTTGATTATGTGTATCATTGTGTATGTACGTAGGATTGTCTATGATTAAAATGTGTAATATATTAATATTCGTATATATGTTTGCATGAGTGTATTATTAAAGTCATTATTACGTATACAAAAGAGTATTGCATGTATGTATATGTGTGTACGTAAGCATGTATGTGTATGGGTCCATGTATGTGTACGTTTACATGCGTGTATATACGTATTAGTTATTATTATTAACATTATTATTACTAGTGTAAACGGATAAAATGTCATAAACCCAAAAAATAAAAATAATAATAATAATAATAATAATTAATATCCAGTCTATTATAATTTACAAACTCACAATCTTTTACATTGAGCCCTAACCGGCCGACTCACATCCTAAGAAACCCTAACCCATATCAAATATTGGAACTCTAATGCTCTCTTTTCATCTTGCGCAGCTGCACGAGGGTCGTTGGATCAGATCTGGATTCAACGGCCACGGATGAAGCATGAAGATCCCTCATCTGCCGAGTGAAGCCCACGTGCGGGCTGTTGGATTATCCACTCGCGCGTATGAGACGCGTACAAGGCCAGCCATCTTCTCCAGGCCACGTGGCGCGATCCTGGGCCGCTACACCATTCTTGAGGCCTCATCTCAGCCGTCTGATCATCGAGCGGTCCTAACCGTTGGATCAGATCTGTTCCAACGGATAGGAACGGTTCTGGCAGTAATAATCGTTTCATCTCCCGAGACGTCAGTCTACGTAGCCGAGCGGTCATCTCCACCACGCCGCTCCCCATGGCGGCCGTACCAACCACCGCATCAAATCACTCGTGCCAAAGTCGCCAAAAAGCAGAGATTATGCCAGTTACCCAGTTAAAAGGATATGTATTTTCAGATATTAGGTCTACCAAAAAGATGATCAGAAAAGAAGAGATATATAAGTAGATGTAGCAAAAAAATAAGGGGGGAGTTTTTAAAAAATACAAAAAAAGTTTATAAAGAAAATACAAAAAAAAGAGAAAGAACCAAGTTTCAGTGGTAATCTATTTCTCTCTTTTTTTCTTTTTTTTTTCCTACATGCATGTAAAGTAAAAAATATACGAAATAATAAAGAGGAAGAAGATTTGAGAGGTTCTTTACTCTCGTCGTCCGTAGATTCTCCTCGCCAGTAATAAGCCGCATCAGTTTCCAAAACTGAACATGGTGAACTGAAAAGAGGGAGATGTTTCTTTTGGTCTCAAGTTTTTAAAAAAATGGTTTTCGCTTTCGTATTTTCCTCAGATCTGGGCAAAAATGAGGTCCTCTTTTAAAATCTAAGTTTGGATTTGAGCTTGGGTTGGAGTAAGGTTTGTTTTGGTGGTCTTTTTTAGGTTTGCCGGTGCCGACTAGCGGCTACCGACGACGAAGGATACGGAGTTTGGCTGCCAGTTTCTGGGTTCATCCAAAGGGTTGTTTCAGTTTTGAGAGAGGATAAAAGGAAGGGAATGTTTATTCAAATGGCAAAAAAAATTTGGGGAAAGAGTTTGATTTCAACCGAATGGGTTTGTTATATAGAGTCCCGAATTTTTTTAAAAATGGTCAAATTACCCATTAAACCATCCCGCGTTTCGGTATTTTTCAAAGCGAGCCTGCCCCTTAGTATAATCACAATCCCGTCCTCCCTGGTTTGCCAAAGATTTCAATTTAGCCCCAAATTGAACTGAAATTAGTTTTCAAGTGGTCAAATTACGCCCTGAGGACCTCCGCGTTTATGAAATTTTCATTTCAAGCGTGTCGCATGGGCATATTACACCTTTGGCCCTCTGGACTTTCTGTCAGTTTGTAATACCATCCTCAAATCATACTTCCAGTTGTTTTTAATTTTGGTCCTCAGTTTCATTTTGTTTCAACCCAGTCCCTTGTTATATTCGATTGTGCATGCTTCTTTTATTTTCTTCTTAGCATGTTCATGTTATTCTCTGTTCCCATATAAGCTCATATATTATCCTTGTTTATGTTTTTTGATGCGTTATTTTTCGTATCTTAACCTTTTTATCCATGGTGTATATTTGTTGTAAATGTCATACTTTAGCCTGGTTTTCATGGCATGCTTGTTTCTGTTAGCATGTGTTTTATATTCGTAGGTTACATGTTAGTGTGTTTTTTTATATAATGTCATGTCTTTATTTATTTATTTGTGTATGCAAATTATGCCATATGTTATGCCCTAGGTATTAGTTTCTTTGTTAGCTTGTGGTTTTGATTTATGAAATTAACATCATAATGCATTTATGTCATGCATAATGTTACATCGTGTTTTTATTTTTAATATGATTGTATTCTCGAAGTATGTGTTTTTATTTCCCACATATTTTTGTTCATACCTCGTTATTATTATCATTATGATGTGCTATTTTCGTGTTTTTATTGTATATATTTAATTTTGTGAGATTCATATTTTTATTATTTCGTCCTTTATCTTGTCAATGCAAATGTATGTTTCCGAATTATTTTTCTAAGATTGCATAATGTAATATAAATTGTCAATGCGGTGCCCTTTTATCCGAGCGTAAACGGGGTCAGTATCAGGCGTAGTGATAGTGATTGGGCGTTTACTCTCGAATAACGAGGCCTTTAAAATCCACTCACACTTATAACCGAATCTTAACTTAATCGTCACTTTAATCCGGAAAGTTCAATTTTAACAAAGCGGTAATTATTAAAGTACCAATTTTGGGTGGTGTGGGGTGTTAATCCTTCCCTATCCGTAACCGACTCCCGAACCCCAACAATTTTCAAATATCTGGTTTTATGGTGTCCGGTCTACCTAAGTGACCGGTGGCGACTTTAATTTCAAAATAAAATACTATTTTTTAAAAAACTCCACGGAATAAATATTTTTATCCGAAAGACGACAAATACTTCGAAAACTCACTTCGGTTTTTTAGCGGAAAGGGACATCGCTACACTAATGAAGTAGATAGATACACTGAAGATGTAAATAAACAAACGCCCACAGTATTTAAGCCTTGTGGCTAAAGATCAAGGGCTCAACTCTCCTTGGCAATTCAATTTGCTCTACACAAAGCTACTTCCATGACACTATATTCAAGTATCAAACAAAACGTAATAATAAATGACAACATATCAAGTCTTGCTTATCAAACACCATCACAAGAGCTCATCTGCCAGAGATTTTCCCTGGAACTTATCCATGATTGACACTATGGTCGAAATGGTTTTGTCCAATTCGGTACACTGATGTTCGATTTCATCTAAACGGGCCTTGGTTTCCGCAACCTGTTCTCGAGCAATGGCAGCCTCTTGTTCTTTCTGAGCTCGGTCTTCCATTTTCAGTTCTAGTTCTTTCTTTATTGATTCTAAAGATCGGTCGTGCTTGGACTTTTTGGCTTCGAAAGTTGTACGTTGACTAACGAGCTCAACGGCTTCCGAGATTTCGTTGAGCAGGGCGCGCAGCCAACCGACATCGATACCTGCAGATTCTACATCCTTGAGCACAGCAAACATCTCTTTTATTTTTGCTTTGGTCAGTTGCTTGAAGGGGGTGGAATGTAGATCTTGAACTACAGCACACAAGCACTCTAAATAATAAGCACGCATCGAAGCTGATTCCAAATGACAATTAGATGCTATGTCTCCGTACTTGTCGAAAATCGACTGTAGAATTCTGGAGATGCTTGTTTTCACATGGTATTTTCCAACAGATACACAGGAATCGGAGATAACAGATTCAACCTCTTCCTCCTCGTCGCTCTCCTCTTGAGCTTGGCCAATCCCTAAGAAACTAAAGGCTGAGCTAAGGGCATCTCTTGCACCCTTAGTGTTTGTATCTGAACTAATCTTCGGTGAATCTTGTACCTTCTCTTCTTGTTTAAATTTGGTTGGTGCATCAGCAGGGGACTGTAAGAGAAAAACGGCGTAAGAAAGGATTACACGGATGTGAAACCAAGAATAACTAATGATTACGTATGCATGTGTGCCGTTGTGCAAGTTCTCCAATGAGAGAGAGGAACCTACCATGAGTTTTCCGGACATCTGCAAAGGTTGAGAGTATTGAATTGGTGTCTTCTCAAACGATTGATCTTGGGAATATATCTCTCCGGAGTGTTGCTCAGAAGATGAAAACGACTCACCATTCTCCACTTCCAACTTCTTCCGAGAAAAATGAGACCGAGGTGACCTGGGGTCACCAGGGTAAACTGCACCTGCTGCATGGGGGCTTTCAAGTGCTTGAGAGGACTTTGACAGAGATTCGGATTTCTTTTTCCTACCAAAGCTTCTAGAGACATCAAGAAATTTTGAACCTACAATGATAAGAAGTGTAGTCAGGAACATTTAACATTGCCTGCACCTTGAAAGAAACATCAATTTCGAGGAGAGTCCATCGATGTTACCAAACTGTCGAAAATACATATAAAAGTCTATCAGAATAAAAATTACCTCAGCCGCAATATTGTGCCGAACCAAAACAAATAAAATCTTAGAATATACCACAACCTAAGCATCCTCATATCTTTTGAATGAATTAGAGATGCTTTAGGGTAATTTGGTTGCACTCCACCCAGATCACCATTCATTTTATTATGCACAACTATGTTCCTTTACCACTTTTTATGTTTTCAAACTCCGATCAGAAAATAAGCCAACATATTTGAAGTTCCTATGGCAGCCTTACAAACGCGTCCCTATCTGCCAGCTAAAGTGAAACTATAGACAAGGGAAAACCAAGTGCTAAGGTCCTAACCAGAAAATTCAAATCTTCATTTGGGTGAGCTTAAGCAAACCACAGTTGACCGATAACGAACATGCTCTTTCTTCGGGAGGCATCTTTCTTATACACACATACCATCAGTCATTGACCTTTTTGGATAAATGAAAGTTTAGGTCAGGGGAAGCTATCCAGTCCAAGGCATGCTCCAATCCTTCAGAGAGGGCTAATAGTTGTACTTACAGATCAGCCACCTAATCAAAAAACTAATGAAATTCGAACCTTTGTTCTTGCGAAGCACTAATGAATACTCGACCAACATGACAGCCAGACCAAATCTTCCTTTAGATCAACGATGCATCGGTTTTAAGATCAAAAAGTTCCACAAATAATCTTCTACTAGTTTACTTAAACCATTAACTAGATTCTAGTCATCAACCTTGCATCAATCGCAGTGAACGAATCAATAGCACATGAAGCTTAAGAGCGACATATTTTCCATTAAACATCTAACAGGAAAATTGACAGCGATTTTGCAAAGAATTGAACAAACATTGACCATAAAATGCTGGAAATAAAACAACTAAGCAAGGATGGGATTTGATTACTTATTGTCCTTTTTTCCTTTGCCTTTGTTCCTTTGCCTTCAGCAATCTTCTCTAAGCAGAGGACACCACATTCATGGTATGGATTTGCAGCATTAGGACAATCTGGGTGAACTCTTCCATTCCCATCCATGGCCTTTACCTTTGTAAAACACAGAAACTAAAATTAAAACACAAAATCCACTAAAAAAAATTCACATGCAATTGAAATAGTAAAGCACAAAGATCCTTGCTTGCTATATCAGAACTTTCACCATATACCAAGTGTTTGATCCTTTACCTCAGAAAACAATTTGCAAAATTAGAATATAATCACACAAAAAAACTCGAATTAGGGAGAGAAAGATTAGATCTGATTCTTAACAAGAGAAAAGCAGGAAAAATTTGACCCAAAAATTCATAAGTCAAGGTGATCATACAGAACCAAAAAATAGAAGAAACCCCAGAAAAACTAAACTTTAGATTTGCACTTGCTTTCATGTTTTCCTACACTTTCCACCCTTCCAAACAGAGGGTGTTCATATTAATTCCAAAATATCACCTTCTATAAACAAAAAAATGATAAGAACGTGCAAAATCCCAAGGCAGATATGAGTATATGCAGTAGTAAATAAACAAAGACAAATTTGACAAAGAATTAAAGGGAAGGAAAATACCAGAAAGGAAGGTAGAGATTGAGATCAACACAGACAACAAATGAGAATCAAAATGAAATTGTTCATCCGTTGGACAATATTTTATTGTTGAAAAGTTTCCAAATTTCTATCTGAAAGTTTGACTAATGGGATTGTCTGAAAACTGAACTAAAAAGGAAAAATGAACTTTTTTTTGTCTTTGGGATTTCCGTAGTTTGACCGTCACCAACACCTCTGGAACTTTCAGGTTTTGTAATTTCACAAAACAAACACGAAATGACTGATTTCTTCTTCTTTTTTTACAACGTTGTTCTTGTAATATAAAATAATAAGAGTTAATTGCACCACACTCATTTTAAATTGATTCTTAAAATTTAAAAATTTTAATTTTATCTTCATGACTTTTATTCTAAATTTGTCACTAAACTTTTTAGCATTTCAGTTTTATCCTCAAATTATGATTCTCATTTTAAATTGGTCCTCACAATTTTTTGAACATTCTAATTTCATCCCAAATTATCAATATATGCTAATAATATCTTATGTTAATAAAATCTTATAAAAATTGTTAATTGTCATGAAATACTTATGTGTATTATGTAATAATATGATGTGGTATAAACGATAATTTAAGTATAAAATTGGAATATTTACAACGTTTTGGGATCAATCTAGAATGATAACCATAGTTTAGAGAACCATAGTTTAGAGATGGAAATAGAACATTTAAAATTTTGGGACCAATTTAGAGCGAGAACCATAGTTTTGGAGATGAAATTTAAAAGTTTGGGAATCTATTTAAAATAAGAATCATAGTTTTAGGACGTGTAGTGCAATTAATAATAATAATAATAATAATAATAATGTAAGGTCTAATTATGCTTTCAGTCCCTGTATTCTACATGTTTTTGAAATTTAGTCTCTGTACTTTTAGTTATAATACTTTAATCTCTCTATTTGTCTGATTTTGAATTTAAAAAGAACTGATAATATTGTTAATAAGTCTTACGTTAAAATTGAACATGGGTTATTAATTGTACTTTAATTTCTAAAACAAAACTTTAAATATTAAAACGTCGCATATAAAATTTAAATATAACCTAATAAACTAAAGTTAATGCCCTTGGCACTTAAGCCTAGTTTTGCCGAACTAAACTCTAGCATTTATGTTTTAACCTTACATGTATATTAGACACGTGTCTTAATCCTTTTATTTATTTTATTTTTAAAAATTAATTTAATTTTTACTAACGAGCGTGTAGTGCATTGGTAAAGCATTGTACATTTTAGGAGTTAGAGATTTATTTTAGGATTTATGATTTAATTTGTATGGTTTAGAATTTAAGATTATGGTTAGATTTTAAGGTTAAAGATTTAAGTTTTTAGTTTTTAAAAACTAAATATTCATGATCCAATTGTCTTCAAACAAACAACAGCCAGAATGAAAGAGAAAAAAAAAAGGTCGCAACTAGTGGATAACGGATTACATTAACTGAACAAATAAATAATAATATTAGTTGATTTAATTAGCAAATTACATTAGCTATATTGATTTCGCTCGTTTTTTTTATCAAATTAAAATATTTATAATTTTTGAACTTTTATTGAATATTCGTAAGTTCTTTTTAAAATAAATTTCAATGACTACAATTATTCATAATTATTCTGATTTTTTACTGTTTTTTTTTATCTTTTTGGCATTTTTCATAATTAAAAAGATTTTTAAATTATTTATTGAATTGACATAAAGATAAAACAATGCAACTCATAAAAATTTTCAGACGTATTTGAGACGGTGGATAAGAGAAGATTATATTCTTTTAGGAGTTTTGATTTTGTTGCATAAGAATATTTGTTCATTTTTAATATTTTTATAATAAAATTGTATATTTTTTATGGATAAAATTGCTTGAATTTGATCTCTTTGAAATAATAATATTTCATTTTCTATTTTACAAATGTAATATATGTGTTTTCTTTTTAATCAATTTGATATTTATATTTATCCAGCATTATGTATTTGATACTTATATCTATAAAATCAATACAAAAAAAAACAAGACATGAGTTTCACGTCACAATTCGTTATAATTTAAAACAAACTTACTAATTTGATTTAAAATTTATGTATTACTTTTTGTTATTTAATACGAACATTTTGTGTAATATTTGACAAATATAGTTACTCAAACATATAATGTTGGACAAATATAGGGACCAAATTGGTTGAAATGATAACATGTCACACCTGTAAAAGTAAATAAAAAATCAAGTACCAAGTGTGTAATATTTTGACAAATACATATATACTAAACTCGTTCAAAAACGCAAGTGTTACATTTGGGAAAATAAGAAATTCATGTACCAAATGGTATATAAAACCAATTTTATTTACTATTAATTATTAGTGCAAAGGTAATGTATGACGCAAAGATGCTGACTTCTTTATCCAAAAAAGGTAAAAGGCATCTAAGCCGTAGACTACGAGCCGACGAGTTTGTATAAAATTAAAATTAAAGCATGGATTTGGACATTTCCATTTTCCTTTATTAAAAAAATACAAAAAATAAGGAATCCAGCGAGCATCCAGAGATCCATCAATCAGGGCATTATTATATAAAAAATACTTTTTAAATAATTAGTTACGAAAATATTATCCGCCAATGTTATTTAAAAAAATAACTCTCAAATCGTTCACATAAACTGAACCTGTTTTTTACAGAAAGTGAGTTCTAACTTCGCTTTCTACAAAAAGTAAGTTTCATGTTAAAAATATAAGGAATTACTTATTTTTATTAATTTATTCAACACGGAATTCACGTTTTTGTAGAAAACGAGTTCGACTTAAATATACAATTTAAGGGTATTTTTTTAAAAACATTGGATGAGGTCATTTTCATAAATAACTATTCAAAAAGGTTTTTCATATAATTAAGCCATCAATCAGTTTATACCTTTCTCAAATTATTAATAATTTAAATAGTTGAAATAATACCACTAAAATAATATTTATACTTTGATAACTTTCTAATTTGATTTTAGATTAAGTTTCTTTATATATGATTCTGTTAGATATGTATAGAATCGGATTTATTTTATTACTAGTAAAAATATTTTGATTAATTAGTAAAGGTAAGTTATTCAGTTCTCGATCATAAATTATACTAATTAAATTATACGGTATCCACCGTATCGATACAAGGTCTAAAATTTTTTAAATCATTGCATTTATTAAATGACCGCTGCCTTGTTAGTTCTTGGAATCAATGAATTTCAAAAATCAGTTAACCCGTATAAATACGCTCTATAAGCGTACCGATGCAATTTTTGTCAAACTTTCATCTCAGATTCCAGTGAGTCAAAACTGTACCAATACGGCTATATTGTATCGATATGCCTATGTTTTTACTCTTTATCATTTTCAATACGCCTTGAAGCGTATTGATACGCTATTGCACAACGACTCTTTTTTTTTAGACAGGTACCGATACGGTTTGTCATCAAACGACATTTATTGCGGGAAAATAGTCCCCAACGGCTCTGTTAATGACCTCAACCACCCAAACGGTTAGAAATCAATGAGAGGGTATAAATTTAAGTCTCCAAAGTTGCTACAACAACTATTGAACATCTATTGAACAACATTCAAGCATTCAAGCAAAATTCCAACCCTTTGAGCTTATTAGAGTCAAATCCATTGTAATCCACTTGAGTGATCAAATTGTATTTATTTTATTTCAAGTTTGGGTTGAGCGAGATTGTAATTGGGGCAAATTATTCATCTTTGAGAGATATTTGTTCATTTGCCATCCTTTTTTGTAAGAGAGTGAATTTTGATCAAGCTTTGGGTAGAAAGCTTTGATCGTTTGTAACGGTTTCCTTTTAATCCTAAAAAATGGGAAGAATTCATAGTGAATTGTGTTAAAATCCTTAATGGGGAGCTAAGGTAGTGGATGTGGAGCTTGTTAGAAGCTTGAACCACTATAAATTCATGTGTCATCAATTTTTCATTTCCCATTTGCTTCTCTTCAAAATTTTAATTGTCAATTCACCCATCTCTTGGCCTTCTACCGTTGATTACAAATACAATTACAAAAACAAATTATAATGATTGTTATTAACATTATTAATTTCAAAATGTTACAAATACAATTACAAAAACATTTGCAATGACAAACAAATTATTTATTACGATACATGTATCCGATTTACTGATCGATAATTTAAATCGGATTTTACAGAGACCTAATACATGTATAACTCTTACAACTTATTTTTCTCCACTCACAACGTTGGGAATCGAACCTAATATAGGGCTCCAATTTTAGTTTAAATTTCATTATATATATGACACTAATCTACCAAATATATTATGGTTTTATATTTGAGTATGTTCATATTATTAATCTGATCGTGCTTATTATCCAGATTATTCAAGTAAAACATTAATTATAATAACTATTAATGAACCCAACGAGTGGTACAGTGAAAAGATGATATTTATTATAAGATATTTGAGTTTGAATAATTTTTTTGTAATGTGTCTTATTAATAAAAAAAATACTACATTATAATCACCTTTAAATTATTAAAAAAACAATAATGATCATATTGACAAAATGTGTAAATATTTTTTTTTTATAAAACGGACTTACATAAATAATGTAGTACTTATTGAAATCACTAATATAACATGATATGTTTATTCTCGCTGTTATAGCTTAAAAACTCCAAATCATTACATTTAACTCATGAATAGAATACATAATCAACCAAATCTTTTAAAGCTTTACTGAGTTAATATACACCACTTAAAAATATCACGTTATATATATATATTAGTAATATGCATGTTCGTTTTACGATCTATGTTTAAAGTGTGAGACTGTCTTTCTAAAAAATGTTCAGAGTGCAAGTGGTAAGCAGTTTGATATTGTTTAAGCAGATATCGAGTTTGAGTGCTTGTGTATGCAAAAAAAATTCATGTTGAAAGACCCACCTATCAAAACGTACAATATTTAGACAGTCCAGATTAATAAAAAAAACCCTAAAAACCGAAAAACTGAACCAAAAAATATCACGTTATATTTTAAATCGATTCCATATTATCAATTTTCTTGTTTTTGAAAGAAAAAGAATATAATGTATATAATTTGTAAATAAAATAACTGCTTTGAGGCCCATTGGATAAGATATAATGGTTTACACTAAAGAAAAACGGCAAGCTTGAGAGGACAGCCCAATGTTTTCCAAAGCTAAATCCAGAATCTGTTTGGGTGAAGAACATGAAATGAAGGCAACCCCCAAACCCTACGCCAAATCTTCACTTTGTTTTTCAAACCCAAAGCTTCAAAAGAGGGAACAAAAATGGCTGCTTCCAGCGGAAGCCGATTCAAGCAGTTTTTGAAGAAGTACGGTAAAGTGGCGCTCGGGGTTCATTTCTCGGTCTCCGCAGCTTCGATTGCCGGCCTTTACGTAGCCATCAAGAACAACGTCGACGTCGAATCGTTGCTCGACAAGTTACATCTTCTGGGCTTTTCCGATGACGGAAAGAACCAAAACCCGTCTCCGCAATCAACGAACCCCGATGGGTTTTCGATCGAAGAACCGACGGCGGTGATCGAGGAGAAGAGGAGGAATCGGACGGCTGAGCTTGCAGCTTCCACCGGCGGAGCACTTGCGTTGGCCGTGATTTGTAACAAGGCCTTGATCCCCGTTCGGGTCCCTATCACCATCGCGCTGACGCCTCCCATCGCAAGGTTTTTGGCTAAGAGGAGGATCATTAAGAACGTCGTATGATTTTCCTTTCTTTTTTGTTCTTACAAGTGCTGCACATAGAATTGTACTAGGATTGATTGAATCTTGATTTTGATTGTTGTTATTGGGGAAATAAGATTGTTAAAATTGTGGCAATTGTGCTTTAGGATTTGTTTTCAGATAATTGTTTGATTTGAGAGCTAATACATTGGTATGATTTAAGTAACTTCAAATTTTAAATTAAAACATTAATCCTTAAAATAAAAATACACGTATAAATTAAAGTTTTACGTAAACGTTTTAATTTTAGGGTTTAGTCTTAGAGTTTAGAGTTTATTATTTTGGTTGTAGTGTTTAGAATTTAAGGTTTAGAGTTTGTGATTTAAATTTTTAGAGTTTAGATTTAATAATTTATAATTTGAGTTTATAATATAAATATACGCTGCTGCCTCTATAAAATAAATTTTATACAAGATTATATATTAAGATTTTACCCTGAAAAGAAAATATTTTGATATATAATTTGTGTAAAATTTAGTTTATACAATTTTTTAATTTTATGGATTTGGGTTTTAGGTTATAGTTTATGGTTTAAGGGTTTAGTGTGTGGGGTGTAGAATTTAAAGTTTATGGTTAAAATTTAGGTTTTAGGGTAAATTTTATAAAATGATTGTATAAATTTTTACTTAGCTTGTGTATCAAAATATTAATAAATTTACACAACCCTTATATAAAATTTAAAATTTAAATCTCAAACCCTAAAATATAAACATTAAACTCTAAATCTTAAACTCTAAATTTTAACCATAAACTTTAAATTTTACACCTTACACATTAAAATCCTAAATCCTAACTTAAAACTTAAAATGAAAAGACTTATATAAACTAAAATATATACAAATTTGTGTATTAAATTATTTTATTAAAAAAATTGTATTATTAAAATAAAATATTGAGTTGAATTGAATTTATAATTTTATACATTAATAGGAATGTATTAAATTGAAATATTATACGATTATTCGTGAAGAAATCCATGTAACTAAGATAGAGAGATTTAATTCGTAAAATATTACTTGATTTTTTTTAATAATTTTTTGACAATTTACCCATAGATGTGATTATTAATTATGTTATTTTTTTAATATATTAATGTGATTACATATAATATTTATTTATATATTTTTTAAATATTTTAACAATAAATATATATTAATTCGAACTTAAATATTTTAAAATAAATATTATTATTAATTTTTACTAGAACCACTCGAATTCACTAATTATGTTAGTGAAATTTTATTGTTCGATTTATTATAAAATTATATTTTATACTGTCAAAATTAACTTCTTTCGAAATCTCAAATTTTCTTGAAAATATAAATCAAAGGCAGTTATCCCTTCATTTCAAGGATACAGATGAAGTGCCGCACTATATGTAACATACGCTCGAGAACACCCAAAAATTCCTTCTCCACTTAACTCTACCGGCTTAAAAGACTACTTCCAAAATTCCTCTCCAGATTACCGCCGGAGTGAAATCGGAGAGAAGATGATCGTGTGCGTTGCCGTCGTCGGCCATCAGGTACAGCCTCCGATCTACTCGATTATTGCTTTCATAAATCGAAAATCTTTTTTTTATTATTTTTTTCTGATCTGTTTTTTCCATATATCACGAGGGGATGAACAGAACAATCCCCTGTACATACAGAGCTTCACCGACGCCGATGATGCTCTGAAACTCCACCACATCGTACATTGCTCCCTCGATGTCGTCGACGAACGAGGTAATCAAATTATAACTTCAATTTAAGGATTCACTTTTTTTTTTATCTTCTTTGAGATATTAGGATCTGGATCAGGCTTTTTTAGGGCAAAATTTTCATTTAAATGAAAATTCCGTTAATTTTGATTTCAGTTATAGATGTTGAACATCTAATGTTGGATCATACTTTTGTTTATATATATATTTGTAGTGAACAATCCGAAAAAATCCGGGCCGACATTGAACGAGACGTTTCTGGGCTTGCTTTATCCTACTGAAAATTATAAAGTGTAAGAAGTTAACTTCTATACTTTGTTTTACGTTTGATATGGAACTCTTCTGATGTCGATTTCTGATTGTTGCAATGTCTAACTTGATTTGTTATGGTGGTGTTGGATGCAGCTATGGTTATTTGACTAACACAAAGGTGAAGTTCATTTTAGTAACTACGGATTTAGATGTTAGAGATGCCGATGTCAGAAATGTAAGTATTTCTGTTACTGACAATGTTTAGGATTGCATTATAAGTCTATGAATCTGTTATTTAGATTTTGTTTGCTTTATTCAGTGGAGATAGGCAACATTTATTTGTAGTAATGCATTGTTTCTCGTACTATAATTATTTTCGCCTATCCATCTCCGCTAATTACAACTTTCGACACCATGGGTCTATACTCTATAGATATGTTTTAAGAACCTTAATATCTAGAGAGCATGCGCTAGTGTTGTCATTGAATGGGTTTAGCTGAGTTTCTCTTTATGTTTAGTCGAGACACTGCCTAAGCTTTAACTGTAACCTTGAGGGGAAATCTGGAGAGTGGTAAACTTTTGAGTAAATTATCATGATATATTTCTATCTACCATGCTTGCCGGTTTATTACGATACTTCTATCGAAACTCTAGGAAATTTTGTAGGTTGTTTCTGCTGAAACTTGAAAGTGAAACCAAACATATTTTAGCCGTGCATATTTGCTGATTTCCTAGTTTTTTTGTTGGTTCTGTTGTAGAATTATATTATTTATTATCGTTTCAGATGGGGTGGTTAAGATTCCCGAATAGCGCCTAGCTTTTGATTGTTCTATGTTATCTTGTTGAATGATATAGGTGGTAATGTTAAGAGCATGTTGCTTTGCTAGTAATTCGACAAACACGTTATTACCGAATCGGACTTATTTTTGCTTTTAAATGAATAGTTTTTCAGGAGGTTTCATGCTGCATATGTCGATGCCGTCTTGAACCCGTTTCACGTTCCCGGTAAAAAGATTATATCCAGAAGTTTTGCAGATAGAGTGAGCACCATTGCCAAGTCATTTGGGCTGAGTTCAGCTGCGTGATTCTGGTTTATTTTCGGACTTAAAAATATTCTAATTACTATCTGAGGATCAAAGCAGTT
>JAGYYJ010001609.1:0-33584 GCA_019671005.1 Hibiscus mutabilis | reverse complement strand
AATTATTACTACAATCCAAATGATTTTCTGGTCTACCTAAGATTTTCAAATGATCCAAAGATAGTTAGGACTTTGTTTCCCTATATTTAAAAATTCTAAACAAAAACATGTTACTAACTAAGTAACTATCTATGAGTGACAAAAATAGGTTCCGGGATATGAGAAAGGCAATTTTATTGGTCCCACAATTTTATCTGGTGTCACAGCTGACATGGAGTGCTATAAGGTATTCATTTATGATTAAGACTTGTTATGCATTGCTTAGATTGTGATCCAGAAAATATCAGGAGTGGGTAGGTAAAATGAATCTTTTAACATTCATTGAAGACACCTGACATATTTCGTCGTGTGCAGGAGGAAATCTTCGGCCCAGTTCTTATTTGCATGAAGGTGAGTTACTTCCCCTGTTTCTTCACCAGTCAATCATTCTTAGTATTGCTAACCTTTTTCTTCTTTTCACACCCCATGTTCAGGCTGACAGCTTGGATGACGCCATAAACATTGTTAATAGAAACAAGTACATCCCGAATCACTCTCTTTTGGTCCTCTTGAGTTACATATTCATGTTTGTTTTACTTGTGAGTTGTGCTCCGTTTCAGGTATGGTAATGGTGCTTCTATATTCACTACTTCCGGTGCTGTAGCGAGGAAATTCCAGACAGAGATCGAGGCTGGGCAGGTAAAAGTAACTATAGGTGAAATATAGTAGGATATATCTAAAATTGTTCAGAGCTGCAATTAGATAACCTATAGAAGCACATGTTATGAAACGTGATAGGATTTAGTGAATGAACATTTTGTTGCTGTAAAGTCCATATCATTAAGTTGTTTTGATTATATTCAGGTTGGCATCAATGTTCCCATACCAGTTCCATTACCATTTTTCTCATTTACTGGCAGCAAGGCATCTTTTGCGGGTGATCTTAACTTTTACGGTAATATATAGATCATCATTAACATGGTTCTTCAACACACCATCTGCTAATATCCCCATTTTTACCTGACATTGTAACTTGGAAACTCGTCTTTAATTGCAGGCAAGGCTGGCGTTAACTTTTTCACCCAGATTAAAACAGTGACTCAACAATGGAAGGATTTACCAAGCGGAGTTTCCCTAGCGATGCCGACATCGCAGAAGTTGTAATCATGATGCCGGATTGTTCGTTCAGGAGTTATATGTCTGCCATGTACCAATGTTCAGATCTTTCGACTGATTCCCTATACTGCCAGATAAAAAGACGGGAATAAAGGGGACAAATGCTGACAATTGTTTCTTGGGGCGAAATTAATATTCTCTTAATGTTGAAGTTGAACTAGCACTTTCTTCTGCGCAATAATAGTTTCCTTAGCTTCTCCTCTTCTCTTCATTACGTAAGGCTGAAAATTGTGGTTGTGGACATGCTTTCGGTCGTGTTGCATTTGTAGTGGTTGTGGATATAGTGAATGCTACTCCTAACCGTTGCGTAAATAAAGTTATAAGTGAATATCAGCAGCAGAGTGAGCCGAAATGGGAAAATCAATGGCACTACTTTCACCAAAACATGTAACCCCAAGGCTCAAATAAAGTTCAAATTACCAACAAGGAACCGATAAGTTATATTCTACTCTCCATGAGAATTCATATTTGAATCTTGGAGAAAACATTATTAGAAAGAAGAAACGAATATGAACAATAAAACGGACACGGAAGATTAAAAAAAACTTCAAATTCAAATTTCTCAACCGTTATTCTTTCGCTAGGAATTTTTTTACAATATAAAGTTTCTCAGTTGATTGATGTAAGAAGGATATAATTTGGATAGGAAGAAAAAGCCGGAAACTATACAATCCACCATATTATCAAGCTAACTCTTTGATGCTTTAGTAAAAAGCAATGTAGTACATCAAATCTTGTGAATTTCTTTCAGAGACAATGTTCATTAAATTTTACATCTGTGGAGGTTTTGAGCTCGACGCAAGTAAGCTCGCCTTTTTGAAGGTTATTCAGTTTCTGAATCTCCGCTAAGTGCTTCCTTCCCCAGAGACCGTGTTCCTTTCCATCCTGTTGCTGCCCTTGTACATTTTCACTTGAGTTTACTTGATTTCCCGCCACATTAGTCGCTAGCACCGACTTCTTCGATTCCTCTATAGGCAGATAACACTTGCTTGTCTCGGTTTTAGGATTCACCGGCTTGTAGCATGCGGATGCATTATTGTAGGGCATATCAGAGCTCTTAGGCACCACTGAAGAAGCAGCAGCTACTTGTCCTTCAGAAAATTTCTGTATCTGCGCTAAGTGCTTCCTTCCAAAGAGATGACAGTTCAAGTCCTCTGATCGAGAGCAGGTTACATTACATATGGTGCACCGAAATTGAGAGATTTTAGTCTCATCATGTTCCTTTCCAACCTGTTGCCGCCCTTGTACATTTTCACTTGATTTTACTTGATTTCCCGCCACATAAGTTGCCAGCACCGACTTCTTCGATTCCACTATAGGCAGATAACACTTGCTTGTCTCGGTTTTAGGATTCACCGGCTTGTAGCATGCGGATGCATTATTGTAGGGCATATCAGAGCTCTTAGGCACCACTGAAGAAGCAGCAGCTACTTGTCCTTCAGAAAGTTTCTGTATCTGCGCTAAGTGCTTCCTTCCAAAGAGATGACAGTTCAAGTCCTCTGATCGAGAGCAGGTTACATTACATATGGTGCACCGAAATTGAGAGATTTTAGTCTCATCATGTTCCTTTCCAACCTGTTGCTGCCCTTGTACATTTTCACTTGATTTTACTTGATTTCCCGCCACATTAGTCGCCAGCACCGACTTCTTCGATTCCTCTATAGGCAGATAACACTTGCTTGTCTCGGTTTTAGGATTCACCGGCTTGTAGCATGCGGATGCATTATTGTAGGGCATATCAGAGCTCTTAGGCACCACTGAAGAAGCAGCAGCTACTTGTCCTTCAGAAAGTTTCTGCTTCTTTTGGCTTCCCTGAATATTACTGCTCGAACCATCTTTCCAAGGCTCTTTAACCGCCGAATCAGAACCAACTTCCCCTTTGCAAGGCTGATTCTTCGCCTTCATTAACCTCTCGCACGCATTCATGTGTTTCCTTCCTTGGAGATGGATATTCAAGGTTTTCACACTAGTGACTTTTACTTGACACATAGCACAAGTCCACTCCTGAACTTGCTTATCCGAAGGTATCTCTGTAAGATCAAAACCCGCTTCACCGTTGATTTCTGGAAGTGTAACCCTCTCACTCACTGTCCGAACAGCATTGGGTTTGGTTGCCGGAATCTGCAAAATTATCCAAGTCAGCAGCAATCAGGAGCTATGATAAAAACATAGAACGATGAGAAATGAGGCAATGCATAAAAGCATAATTCTCATGCATATTCAGAGTTCCAAATCATCACGAAACAGAGATTCTTCTTTCTGTCGGGAAGTTCTCGCATGTTAGGATGAAATTCCAAAGAATAATGATAATGGAACTTTACCGGGTTCACCGGAGTAACTTCTCTTTTCTCTGCTACTCGTACAGGTTTTATGTCTTCCTGCAATATGCTAGGCTCAGTCCCCTTTGGCTGCATTGTGAAACACAACAATATTAAATCTTATAGAAGACTAATAACTTGTGTTCAATAAGCACTAATGGCTCATCTTTCCTTCATTTATCTTATATGGTATCAAAGTCTCATTTTTTAACAAAAATATATGTTTTATATCTGTGTTTGACACATTATTAAACGTAAATATTATATATGATCCTCGAAACACAGAAAAAAGTATACCCGTATCAGACATTAACCTTAAATATTCCGAATTAACTGCTCCGGTGCCTATGGATACCATACAGCATTACCTGGTTAGCAATAAGTTTCTCTAAAGCTTCAGGTGGCCTATGTGCCTCAACATGTTCATCAGCTGCAACAGCAAGAAAATTGTTCAAAAAGAACTCATGCAGCTTCTTGAACCAGTTGATAATGGTTGGCAAATCCATATACACACACGGATGAACAAAGTGGTTGTAGAAATAAAAAGCGCCATCGAAACGGGGTATCATCGTCCAGCCGACAATCATTAGTTTCATGTAAGGCCAGAACGGTAACCATTGAAGGATCCCCATGAAAGCATGTTCAAACAGGGAAATCAATGAGAAGATAATCCAGTAGGTAACAAGTTTCTTGGTGTCAGTGTTGGAATTAGTCTCAATCGCTTGAATGGAAGCACAACTGTTAACAGGCAAAGAAACACCATCACCCTTTTTCGTACATTCAATTTTTAGACTCTTTTTAACATAAAACTCTTAGTTTTCATAACACAAAATTCATAATTTCGACCCTATTTTGAATGATCTTTCAGTCTAATGAAAGTATATATGTATGTGTGTATAAATGCAGTTGAATATTGTAATTACATCATGGGAAAATATGTTCAGGATACTTACAGAGGATAACCCAAAGCAAAGAGGGGCCTGAAAAAGTGCAAACCAAAGGAAAATTTTACCAAGAAAATTCATGATTTTCATTAGAAAAATGATAACTTTTTCAAAGAAAAAGAATTACCAAGCAAGAGAATCAAAGCAAATCAATGCAAACTCGACAAGATCCTGAAAATCCATTTCATGGAATCAAAGCATCGAAACTGTGCAAAAACGAAGAGAAAACCTCTTGCAGTAAGCAAAGACTGGGAAAAAGGCAGAAGCTTAAAGAAAGAGATTCACTGAAAAGTTAATATGGTCGTCTTTAAAATTACCAACTTCGATTTATATGAAACTGGAGTTGGTAAACTTGCATAGTCGCTGAATGTGGAGAGTTACTTCACGCGTGGTAGCCGAAAGGGTTCGGTACACAGATGCGCGTTAAGGAGTGTAATGGTGGGTTGCAGATTCCTCGTACGGATAAAAGAAGAGACACGTTATGTGGTTGGCTTGTTGAAAAGAGGTTACCTTTGCTCGGGCAGATTGCTCAATTGGTGTTCTACTAGTATTACTTTTCGATTACATTTCCCAAAATCAGACCGTTCGGTCCAGTCTTGTACTCCACTTGAATTTGAGTATAAGTTGTTTATAGATTTTAGTGTACGAATTTTGAATTTAAAGATTTAATCAATTTAAGGTTTATAGATTAAAATTGACTTAAGGTTTAATAAATTTTTAAACTTTTGTAAAAAAACCAATTAAGTCTCTAAATTTTTTTGCACTCAATTAAGCCCTCAAACTCAAGAAAAAAATTAATTTGGCCCTTTGACCAATGTTGACCGTTAAATAAGCCCTTAAACTTGCAAAAAATCAATTAAACCCCTAAATTTTTTTTACATCCAATTAAGCTCTCAAACTAAAAAAAAAATCAATTTGGCACTTTGACCGTTAAATTAACGGTTTTTTTAAATCTTCTTGGCATGTGTCGCAACAGAATAATGTCACTTGTCATTTCTAGGAATTTTTAAACTTTAATTTTTAAAAAATATATAAAAACCCAAAAAAATCTATAAAAAATTGGAAAATTATTTTAAATATATATAAAAATATTTTTAATTCCAAAATTTATTTTAAAAAATAAATAATAAATTTTCAAAAGATTAAAATATTTTAAAAATTAAATTTTATTATACAATTATAAAAAAATAAATTGAAAAAAATATATAAAAAATTGAAACAAAATATATTTTTAGATTTTTTTTCGGATTTTTATATATTTAAATTTTTAGATTTTTTCGGATTTTTATATTTTTAAAAAAATTAAATTTTAAATTTTTTTAGAAATGTCAAATGACATTATCTTGTTGCGACATATGCCAAGAAGATTTTAAAAAAAACCATTAAATTTAACGGTCAACGTTGGCCAAAGGGCCAAATTGATTTTTTCTTGAGTTTGAGGGTTTAATTGTGTGCAAAAAAATTTAAGGGCTTAATTGATTTTTTTGCAAAAGTTTAAGGGTTTATTAAACCCTTATGCCATTAAAATTTAAATTTCTAATTATGTTATCCTAAAACTAAACTCTAACCCATAAACCATAAATTCTAACTATAAATTATAAATTTTAAACTCTAAAATTAAAGCGTTATTGCATGAGATATTTTCATTATTTTATAGGGTAATTATTTCATGCACAAACCTTTAGTTTTCATAGACGTCTTATGTTTAGGGCGTAGGGATTTTGTTTAGGGTTTAGTATTTATAGGTTTAAATGTGAGTTTTAAATCTAGGGGATGTTGTTAGAATTTAGTTTTTAAGGTTAAGATTTATAGGTTAAAATCTAAACTCTAACTATATTATTCTAACCTTTAAACTCTAAATCTTAACTATAAACCCTAATTTCTAAACTCATACACTTAAACTCGTAAACATTAAATCGGGTTCAAAATACTAAAACTAAAACGTCTGTGAAATGCATAAGATATTTTCTTTATTTTATTGATGGATTCGGATAATAAATATATAAAGATTTAAAAGTTACATGTGTTGCTACAACTATATTTATTACATGGGTAAATTATTTTGTTCACCGTTCAAACTTCTTTTCTATTTTATTTTGATCATTAAATTCAATTTGATCACTTAACTTTTAAATTTCTCTTGTTTCAGTCATTCTATCATTAAATAGTTAAGGCTTAAGCAGTAAATAAGTGCCCAAATTATACTTTTTTCATATACGTTCTTAAAGTATTTTTCGGGCCAAACATGTGTCTAATATTTTCAACGTTACTAAATAGGTGCTCGTTGTGACTGTCCGTTTAAAAAAATATGTTAGTCAATAAAAACATGACACGTGACAGTATTAAATATTTTCTGAATTTTATTTTTAAAAAATAAATCAGATTTTTTAAAATATCCTTAATTTTCAAATAATCCCAAAATAGTTTCCAAATCACTCAACCCCCAAATCCGACCACTATCACCGGCGTTGGTCGTGTTTTCGGCGACGGACTAAAATGTCCTCCTTTCGCCGAATGACTCACACACCGCTCATCGTTCGTTATGTCACCGTTCGTCGTAAATTATTCAAATGAACCATTCAACGATTCCAACGTTTCGTATGGCGTCGGTTGATTTTCGGCGACGAGGTGATGGGGTAAATAGTTGTGATGGTCCGACCATGGATGTGTGGGCGGCGGCGTGGCAAACGGCAGCGAAATCAGGTCCAATCGAGATTTGGGTTTTGGGTGTTAGAGATTTTAAATTTTAGGGCTATTTTGTGAAATAAAGAAAATATTTTGTTTTACTAAATTCTATTTATTTTTAAATATAATTTCAGAAATTTAAAAAGGTGACATGTGTCAATTAACAGTGAAAATTAACGAACGTTGACGACGGACACCTATTTGAGTAACATTGAAAACGTTAGGCACCTATTTGGCCCGAAAAATACTTTAGACACCTATTTAAAAAAAAGACTATAATTTGTACACTTATCTGCCACTTAAACCAATAATTAACAACTTTGTGACATGACAATTTACACTAAAACAACGCCGTTTTAAATCCTAAAAAAATTATTTTTCCATCACTTCTTTCTTTCTTTCTTTCTTCTTCTCTCCCTCAACCTAAGCCAATTCAGCTTTTGGTCAATGTGTGGCCACCATTCTCAGCTCACCCTTCTAAATACGAATTTGGTATCCATTTAATAAAAAAAAAACAACTCATATTTTATGAATTTAACATCGTCGTTATGCTCCGATCACTATTCGTGCTAATACCGATGTCAAATAAAGCTTTCTTATTCCTTTTTAATCTCTTACTTTCAACGTTTTATTTTATATTTACTTGCTTTGAAGAAATGCGCTTAGATCATGAAGAAAGGCTTGAGTTTTGGGTTTAGAACTTGGGTAGTGATAGGGAGATTGTTAAGGGTTTGGTGTTTAAAATTAAGGTTAGAGTTTGAGACTTAAATTTTTTTATTTTATTTTTACATAGTATAAAATGTTATTAAAACATATCATATTAATAAAAATATTAGTATAATAAATCATATCGTCATGCCTTTTGTGATTTAAAAGATAAAAATGACCAAAATAAAAAAAATAATTTTAAAAAAGTTGAGTGATTAAAATAAAAAAAATTAAAATAAAAACAATTTAAATTTAATAACCAAAATATGAGTGAAAAAAAAGTTGAGCCGTGAAAAAAATGTAATTCACCCTTATGGTAAGTCAAATATTCAAATCCACATCCTTCATATCATTTCTAGGTAAATTTAATTTTTGTGGAGTAAGTTATATTTTTTTGTATAGAACCATTTCGTAGCTCTTACTCCTAATAATGTTGTTAAAATTCAATTTTTCTTGTTGAGAAAATAATATGCGTTGTCAACAGGTCTTAGAATGTAAGAAAGGTCATTACTTGCGAAATCAACATATATACCCCTCTTATCAGAATATTCCAACCTTTAAGAACAAAGATTAGAAAGCTTCGTATGGTGTTATAGAAATTGCAAGGAAGCCTAAATATAAAATTAAAAAAGTGCAGTTCTACAACAAGGACCAAAAATATCTCTTTCAACTAAACTTTGAACCTTTTTGGAGCAACACCATAAATGGATGTTTGATAGCATTGAGAATCCACTAATTTAGTTATTCCGTCGGCTACCATGTTAATTTCACGACGAATCTATTGTATTTTCGTCATCAAACATCTTTGTCGCAACATAAATATTGCTCGGATAAGCAGAAGTGAGCTACCACCGGCCTTTTTATCTTCCACCAGATGTGTAACTTAAACATTGTCGATTTAAATCACCATATATTGAAAATTATAGGCATATGCAATTTGCTATAAACCCCACAACTCGGCTTGAAGAACATTAGTGACTCCCACACTCTTACAAAATCCGAGCAACCATCTACCGTCACAGTTACGTACGACTCCTCCAATAATGCTCATACCAGTAGTTGGTGCAACAACACCATTAGTATTGAGACAACACCATCTTTTTGGCGGCCTCTGCCACATGATGCCGCTGATGCCTCTCGGCTGGGGAATAGCATTAAGTGTTCGACAACCAACGAAATATTGAGCCTAATTCAACACTACATCAGCTTGTTGTTTTCCCTGAATATTACTGCTCGAACCATTTTTCTATTGAGGAAACCGTGTTATTTCTCACACGAACATAGTTTCAAATATGAGCTGAAATGTCGAGATCGAACTACCAAAATTTGGACAGCAGACAAACCTATCAACTATTGAATTTGAAACCCAATGAAAAAACCCAATAATAAACAAGCAAAATAAATAATAGAGAGAACACACTGAATTTACGAGGTTCGACGAAAATGTCGTCTACTCCTCGGGCACCACCACCGAATGATAATTTCACTAATGCCAAAATGGTACAAACAAATAGAATTCCTAAGAATTCCCAAATATTACAAATGGGAGAAGAGAAACAAATGGAAGAGATGGCATGGATGCTGGAATGAATTTAGAGTGAAATGGTTGCCCCTATTTATAGTTGAGCTATAGGGACCAACTCAAAAATAACCTAACAATTCAAAGGTCGAAAATAAATTGTCTCATTGCCAATTTTCAAACCAAAATTTGGTGCCCTAAATGCCTTGAATCTTTCGGTGCTAAACTCCCTGCAAAATTTTGACTTTGGCTTTAAATTTCCAAGCCATATTAACAAATCTCCACATTGGCTTGAAATATCACCAAGCTTCTCAAAATCTTCTTCTCCCCAAACGTTATCTACAATAGTGTCTCCAAATGCGTTCACAAGCGCAATACACCCAAAGGTGCTCAAACTTGCAAAATGTTAATCAAGTTCAAACAATGATTTAACTTGGTTGATGTCACCACCTTGGTCAACATATCTGCAGGATTTTCTGATGCCGCATCTTATGAAGTAGAATCTTTTATTCTACAAAGATCTCACGCACAAAGTGATACCTTACGTAGATGTGCTTAGTTCTTGAATGGTATACTTTAATTTTTGCCAAGTGAATAGCACTCTAACTGTCACAATATAAACTAATGTGACTTTGAACAACTCATAAGTCTTCCAACAATCCATTAAGCCAAACCGCATCCTTAATAGCCTCCTTAACTGCCATGTATTCTGTCTTTGTAGTTGACAAAGTCATTGTTGACTGTAAAGTAGACCTCCAACTTACCGAGGCTTTTGTTTAGAGTAAACAAATACCCACTAGTAGATCGACGCTTATCCAAATCACCAGCATAATCGGAATCAACATATCCAACCACAAACTGACCAAGTGTTTTATCCAGCTCAAACACTAAACCAACATCTACTATTTGTTGGAGATATTGTAGAATCCATTTCACAACTTGCTAATGTCCTTTTTCCAGGATCATGCATGTACCTTCTCACAACACCAATTGCTTGTGAAATGCCAGGCCGCGTACACACCATCACATACATCAAGCTCCCTACTGTATTAGCATATGAAACTTTTGTCATATATCCTAGCTCTTCATCAATTTTAGGAGACAGTTGGGAACTAAGTTTAAATGAGAAGCAAGTGGGGTATTTACATGTTTTGTGTTTTCATTCATGCCAAAACATTGTAATACTGTTTTTAGATATTGCTTCTGAGTTAAACAAAGCTTGCCTTTTCATCTGTCTCTATTTATCTCCATGTCGATAATCTTCTTGGCCTCACATAGATCTTTCATCTTGAACTCTTGATTCAAATGAGCCTTCAATTTGTCTATCTCTTGTTGACTCTTTGAAGTAACCAGCATACCATTAACATACAAGAGGAGATAAATAAAAGATCCATCTTGTAGCTTTCTCAAATACACATAATGGTCATATTTGCTTCTTGTGTACCTCCGTCTCCTCATAAAGCTATCAAATCGCTTGTACCACTGCCTCAGAGATTGCTTCAATCCATATAGCGATTTGTTCAGCTTATAAACACATTTCTCACCACCAGCATCTACATATCCTTATGGCTGAGTCATATAGATCTCATCTTCCAAATCACCGTGTAAGAAAGTCGTCTTTACATCGAGTTGAGCTAGCTCTAAATTCAACTATACTACCAAGGCCAACAATATTCTAATGGAGGAATGCTTCATAATAGGGGAAAATACTTCATTGTAGTCGATTCCCTCTTCTGAGTGTAGCCTTTAGCTACCAATCTTGTCTTGTAGCGAACATCTTTCTTGCTAAGAGATATGTGTTTCTTTGCAAATACCCACTTGCATCCAATTGCACTTTTACCTTTTAGTAAATACGCTAAATTCCAAGTGTTGTTCTTCTATAGAGACTGTATTTCTACATCCATGGCGTTTTTTTACTTGTCACTTTCTAAGCTTTACATTACTTTTTGATAAGTAACATGGATATCATCATCAACAACTGGAGAAGCAAGTGGGGTACTTACATGTTTTTGTTTTCATTCATGCTAAAACATTGTAATATTGTTTTCAGATATTGCTTCTGAGTCAAACAAAGCTTGCCTTTTCGTCCGTCTCTACTTATCTCCATGCCGAGAATCTTCTTGGCCTCACCTAGATCTTTCATCTTGAACTCTTGATTCAACTGAGCCTTCAATTTGTCTATCTCTTGTTGACTCTTTGAAGTAACCAACATATCATTAACACACAAGAGGAGATAAATGAAAGATCTATCTTGTAGCTTTCTCAAATACACATAATGGTCGTATTTGCTTATTGTGTACCTCTGTCTCCTCATAAAGCTATCAAATCGCTTGTACCACTGCCTCAGAGATTGCTTCAATCCATATAGCGATTTGTTCAGCTTATAAACACATTTCTCACCACCAGCATCTACATATCCTTATGGCTGAGTCATATAGATCTCTTCTTCCAAATCATCGTGTAAGAAAGTCGTTTTTACATCGAGTTGAGCTAGCTCTAAATTCAACTATACTACCAAGGCCAACAATATTCTAATGGATGAATGCTTCACAATAGGGGAAAATACTTCATTGTAGTCGATTCCCCTTCTGAGTATAGCCTTTAGCTACCAATCTTGTCTTGTAGCGAACATCTTTCTTGCTAAGAGATCCGTCTTTATTTTCAAATACCCACTTGCATCCAATTGCCCTTTTACCTTTTAGTAAATACGCCAAATTCCAAGTGTTGTTCTTCGAGAGAGACTACATTTCTACATCCATGGCGCTTTTCCACTTGTCACTTTCTAAGCTTTACATTGCTTTTTGATAAGTGACATCGATATCATCATCAACAACTGGAGAAGCAAGTGGGGTACTTACATGTTTTTTGTTTTCATTCATGCCAAAACATTGTAATACTGTTTTCAGATATTGCTTCTGAGTAAAATAAAGCTTGCCTTTTCGTCCGTCTCTACTTATCTCCATACCGAGAATCTTCTTGACCTCACCTAGATCTTTCATCTTGAACTCTTGATTCAACTGAGCCTTCAATTTGTTTATCTCTTGTTGACTCTTTGAAGTAACCAGCATATCATTAACATACAAGAGGAGATAAATGAAAGATCCATCTTGTAGCTTTCTCAAATACACATAATGGTCGTATTTGCTTCTTGTGTACATCTATCTCCTCATAAAGCTATCAAATCGCTTGTACCACAGCCTCAGAGATTGCTTCAATCCATATAGCGATTTGTTCAGCTTATAAACACATTTCTCACCACCAGACTCGTCTTGAACTTAAAATAAATCCACTAATTACTAAAAATTTCGAGTTATTCGAATTTTCATTTTATAACTCAAACTTTATTTGAATTTTTTTCGAGTCGAGTTAAGACGATTCGAGTATTTTTGCCTCGAGTCGATCGAGTTATTCAATTTTTTCGAGTTGATTTGAGTTTTGCTCCCGGCTAAATGTCTAATTGTAAATATTGTATATCTACCGCATAGATAATTAGGATTTGACATGTTACACCCCTAAACTTTTGCTTAGATTCTAAATTGGTCCTAAATGTCTAATTGTATATATTATATACCTACCGCATGGATAATTAGGATCTGACGTGTTTTAAAATAGTCTTAATAAAATTGGTGGGAGTTGTTTTCTCTCTCATTAAATGTGTCAAATGATTAATTATTTGCGTTATGTTGACCATACAATATTAATATTTTAAGAACTCAATTAGAGCATTTTATACCTAAAAACAATAAAACTTATATAATAGTTTGAAGACATTAGTACAGTCAACCCTAATGGTTAAAAGGTCATAATCTGAGAATAGAAATCATCTACTTTTTTGTGTTCTTATTTATGCTCGCACACTAAAAATTATGTTTAAAGTTTGGGTTTAAGATTTAGGGTTTATGGTTTATGGTGTAGGATGTATGACTTAAAATTTAGGGTTAGGGCTTACAATATTATTTTTTAGTGTTTTTAGTGTTGTGACATACAAAATGGCAGAGGATTTTTGTCCATATTTTGATACACATGCTTTGTAAAAAAAATTTAAACACCCCTTCATATTTAAGTTATAAAGTCTAAAACTTAAATCCCTAACTTTAACACCCTTATACCCTAAATTTTAAAATTAAAAGGCTTTTTTGTGTATCAAAGTGTTTCTATTGTTAAATGCTACTATTACTCCCGAAAATTACTACTTGAAATGGGGATATATAGTTTTAAATACTATTATTAATGCTGCTGACAACTCAGATGCTGCTTAAACTTTCTCAGCCACTAGTTTCCGCCATATTTCATTATTATGCTGTCTTTTTGTAATTCTTTAAGATGTATGCAATGGCTGATTGAAAGCTGTGGGGTTTCTGGATTTAATATTTGGATGAAATTGGATTTGCCTTCCGGTAGATGCATGATTGCTTGCGTATTCTAGAATGTATTAGCAATCAGCAGCATTGTATTTTATATGTTTTGTTTCTTCGCAATAATACAAACTCCCTATTAAAATATGCATGACAGATTCAACTTGTTGCCAAGACAAGTTTTAATCCCATGCAAAACAACGTGGTTGCCACTTCATTGTGTTCCTTTTTTTGTCGGTTCATGGAATCGGTATCCTTATGCTGTTTTGCTACATTCTTTATTCATTGATAAGATCAGCAAAAATGTATGTATGCTTGTGGTTGTTGCTTCAGTTTTTGTGTTTCAAATTCAGACAAAGATTTGAGCATGTGTGTAGGTAATGTGTTGTTATTTGATTCAGATTCTTAGTCGAGCACTCGGAGGAAAAACTGGGCGAGCCATCTCAGGGTGGGACATTGGGGTGACAGCCATTCATTTGTCTTCATCTTCGTCGAAGCTCTTCTCGTCTCTGAAAATCCCGACCACTCTTTCGGTGATCGAGTGCCACCGTGACGAGGCTCGGGTGTAATCTTCCGAAACGAAAGTTGTTACATTGGTAATCAGTCATACCATTTTTACATTTTGTGTTTTGCTTATAGGTTAGAGAACCTCCACCAAAGGCGGAGGTGATAGCGTGGTCGGAGAAGACTGGTGTCGAGATGTTAGGTACGGTGATCATATACTCGGCATCCAAGGCCACCCTGAGTACACCAAAGACATTCTTCTTCACCTGATCGACCGTCTCTTGCAGCGGAGTTTTATCGAGGTACGTACACCCACCATGTGACCAATTCCAAGCTCCTTGATGATGTGAGTGATTTAGATGAACAAGTATTTGACAATCTTATATCTAAAGCAGGAATCGTATGCTGATGTACTGAAGTCAAAGCTGGTGAAAGTGGAGCCTGATAAGGAAGCATGGAAGAAGCTGTGCACCAGTTTCCTCAAGGGTAGATTATGATTTCAATTTCAAAGAGCTGAAATGTAAATAGGAACCCCTTTTTTGAGAAGTTTTAAGAGTATTGAAATTTAGGGTTTGAGATTTAGCACGGATATATGCTCAAAGAACAAGGCTGCGTTAAGAAGGTAAGAGCTGTGCTTAGTTTGAAACTTTAATTTGATGCATTCTCCACCAAGTTAATAAAATTTGCAGGTTTTAAAGAATTGCATAATCCATTTTCAGTTTTGAAATTTAAATCTTTTCTTTCTTGGTAAAAAACAAAAGACAATATCTTTTCCGCTTGACAAAGCAAACATAAGGTAGACAAGGCGATTTTAGAATGAACATTATTATTATTTTTTATTGAGATCATTTGTTGGTTCACTTATTAGAAAGATTTTTTTTGACAAACCCTAGTTCTAATCATAATCCTACTTAAAAGGATAGAGAATGCGAAACTTTAGGGAAAGAAAAGAGGTGTTTCTAGAGGGTTTAGAATTTGTGACCTAAGTGGATATGAAAAAACAAAGGCTTAACAGTCAAAAAGGTGCCTAACCTATACTATTTTTTCTAGTTTGGTGCCTAATGTTTTTTTTCAGGTCACTTTCGTACCTAACGTTTCATTTTGTAACTCAAATTAGGTTTTTCTGTGACATAATCCAATAAAAACATAACACGTAGCATATTTCTAGTATTTTTTAAATTTTATTTTAAAAAAAATCAGAAAACCTTTAATTTTGGGAAAAAAACCCAAAATCTTTAATTTTTCTAAACTCCAAACCCAAACCTTAAATTCCTAAATTCATCCACTCTCACCACCGATTCAACCACCACCGGCCGCTCTTACCTTCGTCGCCCCCCACTACTGAAAACTCCATCATCTCGTCGTCGAAAGTCGGCGAATGAATTGTCGACGAACATCCAACAATGAAGAAAAAGAGATCGATTGAGCTTCTAATCGATGGGTAGAGGGTGGGGGATGCTGAATGGTGAGATACACGACGCTTAGGTCATGAACGGCGAACCGCCAATTTGTAAGGGATGCCATGCAGTGAGGGAGATGTGATTTGAGGATTTGATTGAAAGAAATTAAAACTTTTGAGTTTTTAAAGAAGTTTATATTTTTAAAGAAATTCATACATTAAATAAATAAATAAAACATGTCACGTGTCGTGTTTTGATGGGACAAAAAAAATTAATGGTCGTTGATGAAAAAACTTAATTTGAGTTATAGAATAAAACATTAGGCACCAAAATGACCCGAAAAAATGTTAAGAACCAAACTGGAAAAAATAGTATGAGTTAGACACCTTTTTGACTATTAAACTAAAAACAAAGATGCACAATTTGATTAACCGGTCAACTGTGCTTGTTCACTTATTAAAAAGATTTAAATCTTATTGTTTATCAAAATAATAATAAATACTTGACCAACTATAATACCAAATCTTAAATCCTTTTATGAACTTAAAATTACACTTTTTATTTTATAACGATAAACCTTTCATTAGAATCTTTAATTCATAAAAGATAGGTTCCTGCAATATTTTATCATTGATTTTCAAAAATATAGTGAATTACTAAATATTTAAATAAAAGATTAATCTCTCCTTTTTGAATTTTTTCAAGTAAAGGTTTAATCTTTAACTCTATATTGCTTGATGTTTTCAAATATATTTAAACAAGGGTTTAATATTTTCGAATCTATTCAAATATTTAGTATTATTTTTTTTTACATAATAACAATTTTAGATCAGAACATAACATTTACTCCTTTTATTACTTTATTTTTTTTTTATCACTTCGACTCCCAACATTCAAAATTCAGACAAACTACTTATTTTTAAATGAAAAACCGGATTGGACCGTTTAAATTTAATGATGCATTCATAATAGTTTAAGTGATAGTTCACAACTTTGTTGATGAGCTGAATATTTTTTTTTTTTTAAAAGAAAAACAAGAATTTTTTTCTCTAAATTTTAAACCCTTCTTTGAGTAAATTTGAGTAATCCCAAAAAAACTTAGGACTTGTTTGAAAATTTGAGTAAATTTATTAAGTTAAGTTTATTGGTCTTTGTATTATGTGTAAATTATAGATTTAGTTTATGCTCTTCAAATTAATCATTTTTAGTCCATATAACTCCCTATATGCCGAGTTGAAAATTGAAATTTTAAAATTCAAGTATATAGATTACAATTAATTACATTATAGGAACTATATTTACAATTTACGCATAGTATAAGGCCATCAATAGAATTTTGTATACATTTTATTAGATTAATTTTGGCCAAGTCTTTGTATAATTAGCATGATTAAAACTTTTCAGAAATTAAAGATCTACTAATTGACCGAATAGTAAAATATGCTTATATAATCACATCTTGTGAGTTCAAATCCTGACATTTACTTTATCTCTGCGTAATAAAAAACTTTCGAAAATTAAAATCATTGTTTTTTTCTTCTTGTTTTCTTTACGGTCTATATTCATATTTCATACAAAGATCACACCTTTAGATTTTACGTAAGTTATTATTTGTTCTTTTATAATTTTATTAGTCAAAACCAAATTTTTTTGTTTGTTTGTATTTTTTTAATTTTACACTCGTGATTGTATCGTTCCTAATATTACTTTTAATTGAAAATGAAATGTAACTAAAAAATTATTGCGAATAAAAAAAACAAAATAATGAAACATATTACAATAAAAAGTTAAAATTGCAAAAAGAACCCTAAAACTTAGATCTTTTAGGTGTATGGTGAGTCATAAGATGTGCATGATCGCTTGCCCCAAAAGCAATGCATTAGTGTTAAGTTCTGATTTAGATGTATGACAAGTCATAAGATTATGTTAAAAAAATCGTCATAAGATTGGAATGATAAGATGATCATTTTGAATTGAAAGCAAAATTCATCGGTTTATTATGTTAATAACGGCAGTTGTAAGGATGATAATTTTTTTCAGACTCGACAGATTTCGATTCGATCAAGGTCAGATTTTTATTTTCCTTTTTAATGGTTAATTAGTATAATATTGAAAAAAGTTGCTTTTTAATGTGTAATTATAAAGTTATATATACAAAATTTAAATTGTAATGTTGTGAATAAGTAAGGTGAGTGAGAGGTTCACTTACGAACCTTTATAACATATAATATGAATTAATTGGTTAATAGATCAAATATTGATAATTATAAAAATTTACAAATTATATGTATTTTTTAAAATAAAAAAGCTTCACATATTTTAAAGATATTGTACTATTATTTTTAAAATACGACAAAATAAAAGTGTAATGTCCACAAATGGTTACTAAACTAACTCAAAATGATTATTTCTGTTACTACTTTCAAAAATTACAAAATAAAGATTAAACTTTAAATTTTGTTACAAAATGAACATTGAACCATTAGATATCGTTAACAGTCTAAACGACAGGCTGACTGGACAATTAAAGTACTAGTTGTTATAAAATTATCACTAAACTTTGTAAATGTTACAAATGGTAATTAAACCATTTAATTGTTATAAAATAGTTATTGAATAATTTAATTGTTAGAAATGATTGGTTATATGTTATCCTGCAAATTTTTTTGTAATTAATTTCACGAGATTTTGTTTCATAAATGTTTCAAGGGAAAGAATGAAATAATTTTCTGTTTCTAGAAACGTTTAAATGAAATGAATTGATATCTTTTGTTTCTAGAAATCTTTTAAATTAAATGAATTAAAGTTTTTTTTTGCAAGTAACAATTATAGAAACCAAAAACCCTTTCATTTGAAACGTTTCTGAAAATAAAATTTCTTGAACTCAACAAAAAAAATAGTATAACTTATAATAACCAATCATTTTTGAACAATTAAATAGTTAATGATCGTTTAGTAACAATTAAATATTTTAATAATAGTGTTACAACAATTAAATAGTTCAATGATCATTTTGTAATAATTAAACAATGAATTTAACATTTTATAACATTTATAAAGTTTAATGGTCATTTTGTAACAATTAATACATCACTTTAATTATTCAAATAGCTGTTATTATTTAATGTCTATTTTGTAATAAAATTTAATACATATTTTATGATTTTAAAAAAGGTTTAAATATATATTTGATATCTGAATTATGCACATTCTTCCAAGTTGGTACCTGTAGAATTTTTACTCCTGTAATCACTAATTTTGTCTGGGATTAACATTTTTTATTTTTGCAATAATGGGCTTATATATGTTTATCTTATTATTAGGTGATTATAAAATGGGCTTGTATGTGTTATTATACGTATTAAGCATATCATAAGTGTGTGTATATTATGTACGTCTATTTAAAACATGAACGTATTGCATGTAGTATATGTATGTGTTATTAGTATATTATATGTGTTTACATTATGTGCATATATGTATGTATTTGTTATTCCAATGCCATTATCGCTTTAAATATGAATGTTGTATATTGCATATGTGTTTATATGTACACGTTATGTGTGTATTATTGTTTGTATGTAAATGTGTTCATGTATATGTAATATGTATACGTACCTATACATTATATGTTAGTATTATTATTATTATGTATTATTGTTATCTAAAAAAATAGATCATAATTAAAATTAAAGCCCAGTGTTTTATAAAAGTCCAGGTCCATTACATATTTAAAACCCAAAAAATATAATAACAATACAAAGGCCTATTTGGCCCAAATCCAATACAAAAACCTTAACACTAATCTGATCCCCTCTTATCCCTTTTGCAGCCGCCAGGATCTGGTCGTTGGATCAGATCTGATCCAACGGTCCAGATCAAGCCCGAGATGTCTGCCCAGATCCCCAAGCGCACGTGCTCCCTACGTCCGCAACTATTCGGCTCCCACGCGCCCACGTGCTGGCTCCCCAACTTCCACGCTCGAGTGTGATCCACACCCCGAACGGCCTCCATCGACGTCGGGAATTATGCTGACCCTCAACCACCGAGCCGGAGAAAAACATAAAAAAAATAAAGGGGCATGTCAAAGCATCATTATCCACAGTAATAACATTTAAAGTTTGCTTAAACATGTAAATCATAGGCAATATGGCAATGAACAATCAAAATAAGATATAAGCATGCAATGCACCATTTTGTAACGACGGTAGTTCGAACAAAAAAACCAGAAGCAATAAACAGTGCAAAAAAGCAGCCCTTTGAGGTATATCTTCTTCTTTTTCAGTTTATCTATACGCATGCATATAAAAAAATGATAGGAAAACAGAGTTAGGGCTTTACCCATGTAGATTTTCCTTTCCTCACGCGTCGTTTCGATTTCCTCCGGCCGACGCTCCTCCGTTGACAAGCCGTGGCCTTTTCAAGGCCAGATATGGTGAAAGAATATAAGCATGCGGCGGCGAAAGCCCTTCGCTTGATTCGGCTTTTGTTTTTTTAATTGGAAAGGGTTTAATTCTGTTAGAATAGGGTTAGGATCTAGGTTCATATTGAAAACGAGATTTTTTTGGGCCAGTTTAGGTTCGTCGACTGCCCCTTGGCGGTAGCCGACATGGCCAGGGAGTGGTCGGTTTCTAGAAAATGCGACGGAGTAGGCCGTCGGAATCTGGGTTCATCATGAACCCAGATGAACATGAAGAACATATTCAGAGCGTTTTGGGGGGAAAATTGTTATAACACAAAAAATGGCCGAAAAAGGATTTGAAGTTCGGATAAAAGAGGTATATATAACGTTATAACTTTTAAAATGGTATAATATCACTTTTAGTCCCTCCGCCCTAAAATAATTATGCCGGAAGGGCTTCCGCATGGTCCAATTGCACTATTGGTCCCACCGTGTGGGATAATTACCATGGGAAGCCATTCCGCCTTTTCAAATTACCCCTGGGTCCTTCGTAGTTTTCAAATTACCCTTGGGTCCTTTTTCCAGTTTCAAATTATGTTATTTTACTTACTCATTTTTATGTTTTTTTTTAGTTTAAATTTTGCATATTCATGTTTAATATTTGTGATTTAATTTTTATGTTATTTTACTCTTTTGTGATAGTGATTTTAGGGATAAAGTTAGTTCGAACGGAATGCATGTTTAATATGTACGCAGATTTAGCATAAATCGGAAACGTGACGTATAATCTTATGTTTAACATGCATTTGTTGATAAATTAAAAATTGGTAAAATGTTATGAATAGTTCTCAACTTATAACACGTTTTAGAATAAAAATTGAAATTTGTAAAAAAAGAAAAAAAAACAAAATAAAATAAAAAATATAAATGTTTTGATATAAATATTATATTTTTAATATATGGTAATTTTTTTCAGATATATATATATATATAAATGTATATATGTATACATAATAAATGCTTTCGATATATAATAGTTTTAAAGAATAAGATAGGATTTTGTAAAAGATAATATATATAGGACCTATAACACATAGTTTTCAAAGTACATAATATAATCTTATAAAATAATACATACATGTTTTTGGAAATAATGTACAGTTTTTAAGGTATGTAGTATAATTTTGAAGAATATAATGTATACATTTTTTGGTACATAAAATATATATAGTTATTGAAGCATATAATAATGTTATGTGAAAATGATATATATATATATGTATGTAGTTTGTGGTTTAAAGTATATAGAAAATTTTGGTAAAATGAATAATATAATTTTAAATAGTAGGTTTTCCTATGTATAATATAACTTTAACACATAATTTACTTTAATGTATACTTTTAAATAATAGGTTTTTTATATATACATGTCATAACTTTAATACATAATTTATTTCAATGTATGTTTTTAAATGATATTTTTATATGCTATATTATTTTAATATAATGTATCTTAAACCTTTTGGGCTTTCATTACATAATAATAATTTGGGCCTTAGGTTTTTGAGTTTAGTTTTAATAGTTTGGGCCTTATGCTTTGGGCTTAGATTGTAGGGCTTAGTTAGTTCCTTTTGGGCTTAGATTAGGAATAGTCAAATTAATTCGAACAAATCGTGTGCCCGACTTATAAGGGCGCGGTCGTAGAATTAAATTAGTCTTAGTTTTTTTAAAACTTTAATTGGATTAGTGTTCAGATTAATTTAGTGAATTTAAATTTATCATTGACTTATTGGGGTAAATGTTAAATTCATTAAATTAATTGAACATTTCTTAATTACTTTAGGGGAAAAATCGATTTTAAGCCTAACTTAGCATTAAATTGCAATTTAGCCTCCATAAATTGAGCTTCTTGAATTTTTTTAGGGGTTAAATACATAATTGAGCTATATATATATATATATATATCAAATTGGGCCTTTTTTATGTGTTCACATATGCCCTTGATTGACATACCTTAATTGACATTCATGTAATCTTTAATCTTAGTTGTATCGCTAATCAATCTAAATCATAAAAGGGAGGTATTTATTAATTCTAATATTTGTGTCACACCAGTCCGAACTTAAAGGATGTAGATCAAATGTTCAGATTAGTTCTTACCATCCCGAGGTAAATGGATTAAAAGCTAACGAGATCATCACATCATACTTAAGTGTTTGCATCATGCATAAAGGTGACGTACGGAAGTCGAACCATGAATTAACACGGCAGTCGGGCTTATTCGATGTCGATTTAATCTATGGTCCGATACATCGTCAACCTTATTAATCAAATCTTTAGTTAATTTGAATTCACTAATTCAATAAAACCCGTACAATCAAGGTTAATTTTCATCTAAGAACTCCAAATTAAATTCAACTTAAATTTCAAATAACTTTCATCCTTTAAGAGCAACAAATTTTCTGGTACCGATCTTTGGGCGTGATGGGGGTGTTAATCTTTCTCCACACGTAACCAACTCCTGGACCCTTTCGCAACAAATCTCTGGTTTTATGGTGTCCGACCTACCTTACCTAAGTGGCCGGTGGTGACTCTAAGTTTTCATCGTTTTGGAAAATTTAAAGTTTTCAAAAGAAATTCCCAATCTTCCAAAAGATTTTCATTAACAATTTAGGGAATAATTAATAACCGACTTTTTTCCTACAAACGCCCTTAACAAGGCAAAATTTCTCTTTTTCAAAAGGGAAGAAAAAAAGGCCGCTACAACTCCTAAATTAGTACATGAACTAGTCACATTTTTTCAAGTTAGTACTAAAACTTATACATTCTATCAATTTGGTCCTAATTTGAAACAATTCAATAAATTTAACTCTCTAGATTTAAAAATTCTATCAATTTACTCTATGTTATATGCCTAAATTGTTTGTTCATCTCATAGAAATATTATATTAATTTCTTGGTATAATAAAAGTTTAAAAGTAACTTATTGATTTACGGTAGACTTCAATCATTCAACTATTTTTTGATCCGATAAAGTCATTTGGTTTGATAATATCACGAAAATTGATTAAATTGATGAAAATTTTAAACAAAAATGGTTAAATTTATTTGAGTAAAATACCTAAATCATTACTCAACTTTGCTTTATGACCTATTTTGGTCACTGAACTTTCAAAACGATCAATTTACTCGTCTAACTTTACTTTCTGACCTATTTTGATCACTCTGAATTATTTTATTAATATTTTAATACAACGTGGCATATTTTATTATTATTAAATGTAAAAATAATTTAAAATAAAAATAAATTATATTTTATTTATTATTAAAAACAAAAATTGCACAAATAAAACCCAAACACCTCAAACTTCTCCCACCTTCACCGACGTCACCACCCTTGCCGACGTTACCACCTATTCACCCTCGTAGAGAAATCAGAAGATCAACGTTGTTGGCTTTCCACCATTCACTCATTAAGCTCACCATCGTTCACTCGTTGCCAACCTCCATCATCGGTTCATTCATTCCCCAACCTCAATTGAGACCATCACCAAAATGTTCACCACCATTTCACCATCACGTCATTTTCTCCTTACCCATTCAACCCCACCGGCTCACATTGCCAAAAAAATTAATTTACCCATTCAATCCCATCTCTCGATTTCCTTCTTCATCACTAAAGCTGATAATCATCATCACTCGAACCTCTGCTCATCACCCCTACTATAACCCATAAACAACAACACCATTACCCCTTCCATTCCCCAACACCATTACCTAAACCCACCATTGAAACATCTTTCACCTTCACTGTGATAACCAAAGCTCAAATCAAAACACCATCAAGCATTAAACCCAAAAAATAAAGAAACCAACACCAAAAAAGATAATGTTTACCTATGATGGGTGATTTTTCAATGATCGCATAACTCATATGTCGGTAGAATTCGTTCGCGACAACTGGTGCTTTCGTCCTTCATTTTCAACAGTGGGCAGCAGCAAAATAAAACTAAAAACAACATATTTTAGTTTCGGTTCAATCCAACGGTGGTGCAGAGAGATCGGAGACAAGAAAACTGAAAGGTTTTAGTAAATATTCGCAAGCTTTAGAGCGTGGTGAAATGGCCGCTGGATTCAAACTCAACAAGTCAAGACGAATCTTTTAGTGAAATTCGAACTTCAAAGGCCGCTTTCGACGATGAACGACGGTGACCAAAAAAGATGATTGTAAAGAACAAAAAACTTTTTCTATGATGTTGAAAGAAGTATAACTTTTTTTATTTTAAATTATATTTACAATTAAATATTTAATAAAAGTAATTTATTTTTATTATGAATGAATTATTTTTTATATTTAATAATAATAAAATACGTCATTCTATATCAAAATATTAATAAATAATTCAAACTAATCAAAATATGCCAGAGAGCAAAGCTTAGTGATTAAATTGATCGTTTTGAAAGTTTAGTGCCCAAAGTAGGTCATAGAGCAAAGTTGAGTGATGATTTAAGTATTTTACCTTTTATTTAATTGTTTCGATCTAAGACCAAATTGATTGAATGTATAAGTTTTGAGATTAAAATTGTTAATAAAAGTACCAAAATAATAGATGAAAATAAAATTTGGGTACGAACTTAAGAGCAATTTTTTTAAATACCAAATTGAGAGAAATTCCCTAATTTAAATATCAATTTGAGAGAAAATATTCTTTAAATACTAACTTGAGAAAAATTATATAATTTAAATACTAAGAGTATATTTAAGTATTTTAAAATTTTAATAAATAAAATAATCATTTTAAAATTGTTTTGTAACAATAATTTACCCAAAAGAAAAAGTTTGCCTTTATCAGATATTCAATATCTCTCCTACTCTAATTTCAAATAGCATTTTTTTCTCAATAAAAATTTCAAATAGCATTTCTATCTAGCCAAAAAAAAAAAAATCTAAAAGCCCTAGGATTCATAAAAATTTCACTTCTGATTATCTGTTCTTATTCACCAGTCTGTTAAATATCGAAACCAATGGCTGAAGAAGCAGCAGCAGCATTGACGCCGCCTCAATCATCTGCGGCTCCGTTGGGATCTTCCGTTATACCTATAGTGAACAAGCTACAGGACATCTTCGCTAAACTTGGTAGCCAGTCCACCATAGAGTTGCCGCAGGTGGCCGTGGTTGGAAGCCAGAGCAGCGGCAAATCCAGCGTGCTAGAGGCACTCGTTGGCCGCGATTTCTTGCCCCGCGGTTCCGATATCTGCACACGCCGCCCTCTTGTTCTCCAGCTTCTTCAGACCAAGCGTAAACCTGATGGTTCCGATGAAGAATATGGCGAGTTTCTTCACTTGCCCGGCAAGCGTTTCTATGACTTCTCTGAGATTCGCAGGGAGATTCAGGTTCATTATTGCTCGTTTCTCATGATTGATAAGATCAAAAGTTAGCCATTTTATTACTTTTGTTTCATTCGCTGATTGCTTGTTTGATGTATTAGAATTTTAAGATAAATATTGAAGCGAGAAACATATTAATTAGATGATCTGCGGAATTTCTGGTTTGTAGAGGCTCGTCTTTATCTTTTATTTTATGGCTCTCGGCACGACTATGTTTAGGCTGCTATTTTTTTATATATAAAATCATTTTGCTTAAAACAAAAAAGATATTCAAATTCAATAACTTGAAGTTTTTAGGCTTTAGGTGGATAGTCAGAGTGAGTAGAAAATACTTCTTAATTTACATGTTATTGGCTTTTTCCCCACCTGGTTCTCAGAAAAACTCTATCCTTTTCTGCATTGAGGATTTCATTTCTTTCTTATTAAATATTGAAAAAAAATGTCTGAAGTCTCAATTGATGGCAGGCTGAGACGGATAGGGAGGCTGGAGGAAACAAAGGTGTGTCTGACAAGCAGATTCGACTTAAGATTTTCTCACCAAATGTTCTTGATATCACTCTCGTGGATTTGCCTGGAATCACAAAGGTTCCCGTGGGTGACCAGCCCTCTGACATTGAAGCTCGAATTAGAACAATGATCATGTCATACATTAAACAACCAAGCTGTCTGATTATAGCTGTTACTCCAGCAAATTCCGACTTAGCAAATTCTGATGCGCTTCAAATTGCTGGAAATGCTGATCCTGATGGTGAATTCTACTATCAAAATCCCAATCTCTGCATTTGAGTTGCTGTTTCATATATATATTTTAATTAATTAAATCCTTTTGCTAATTTCTTCTGGGCAGGTTACAGAACCATTGGTGTAATCACAAAGGTGCCTGTTTGAATGTGAAATCCCCTTTTCAATCTATGATGTGACCTGTATATTAGCTATTTTAGTTTTCTGATTATTTTCTGTATATGAATCAGTTGGATATAATGGACAGAGGTACAGATGCTCGTAACCTACTGCTTGGAAAAGTAATTCCTCTTCGGCTTGGTTACATAGGTGTTGTGAATCGTAGTCAAGAGGTAACGATAACCTTACAGAAATGACGATATTGTTACTCTCTTTAAATAAACTATTCTGAATACATTGTTAATGTGGATGGTTTACCATTCTTAGAGTTGTTTTTCTAAAGTATTATGTTATAGTCTTTGCTTCGAGATGCACTAGAAGCATTTTGGTCTTTCTGTCTTTCATCATATTGTTTCCTTGAGTTAGAACATATATTAGTTTTTTTCTACCGTTTTGCATGGTGGGACCTTCCTGATTATTTACATGTCCTGTCATTTTCTTTTGTGATCACATACCATAATTCTCTATTTGTTTCAAATGGTGCATAATATCTTTGATTTATGTTTTATGCAACCTGAAGTATACTTAGAACAGATCAAGAATGAATTTGATAAACCTAGATGACTGGTCAAAGGCATTGAAACAGAATCATTAGAAAGTTTTAAAGTGGCAAATGCCGAAGTACACAGCTAACATATCAATAAAGACCAAAGACATTCAAATTTCTGAAAATGGCTGGTCACTAGATCAGGAACCAAGAGAAGAAAATGTATACAATAGCTTTTATATGGGTAACTCAATGCCTCGAAAACCAAAACCCTTTTATTTCTTTCTCACGACAAAATTCTCATAGTTTTGCTTCTAGATGACTTCTTCCTGCTCTTATATTCATGTACTGCTTCTCAGGTATCTTATTTTACTAGTGGCTTTTATATGGGTAACACAATGCCTCGGAAAACCAAAACCCTTTTATATCTTTCTCTCGACAAAATTTTCATAGTTTTGCTTCTAGATGACTTCTTCCTGCTCTTATATTCATGTACTGCTTCTCAGGTATCTTATTTTACTAGTGTGCTAGTAATTTGATTGCGCTGTTAATGGTATTCTCTAAACAGGATATTTTACTCAACCGGAGTATCAAGGATGCCCTTGTGGCAGAGGAAAACTTCTTCCGCAGCCGTCCAGTATGGCTGACCCAACCTTTAACTATTGTTCATGGTTTGATACAGTTGCCACAATCAATTTGCTTATGTCTTTTAACTTTTAAATAGGTATATAACGGTTTAACTGATCGTTGTGGTGTGCCTCAGCTGGCGAAGAAGCTGAACCAGGTAAAATGTTCGCAAGATGAAGTTTTCATAACTTTTATGGAATATAATTCAAAATTTCACGTCAGTACTTCGTTCAAGTAATAAACATCAGTTGCCTGTCAACCCTCGGGTACTGTACTCACACTTCCTATAAATGCTTACATAGTCCTATTTGTGTCTATCCCCCTTGTTTATGCTTATGTAGTTGGTGGGAAAAAGTTCTACGTTTTACTTCCAACCAGATTGGAACAGATGACCTATTAAACTTTGCATCATCTCACTCTATCTAACTCTGCAGCCTTATTTATATTATCTCAAGTATTCCTGATTTCCTTGTACCTTCTATCTGAACCAAGTCTGTGCTCTAAACAGTTGTTTAAGGATTTATGCTAGTTGAGGACTTATTTGCATCCTGTTTGTTGAGCAATGTATGCTTGGAATTAGGGATTTTTTATTTCTTTTATTGCTTTGCTGAATCTTTTTTTTTTTTTGTTTCCTTTGTAGATTTTGGTACAACATATCAAGGCAATACTTCCGGGGCTGAAATCACGCATTAGTTCGGCACTGGTTTCTGTGGCAAAGGAGCATGCAAGCTATGGAGAGATCACTGAATCAAAGGCATGTATATTTGTTTGCTTAGCATGAACTTGGTTGTGCAAAAAGCACCCGAAATGATTTTCTTATGACAAGACTATGGTTTTGTAACCTATAGGCTGGCCAGGGAGCTCTTCTGCTGAATATTCTTTCAAAGTACTGTGAAGGTAAATGTTTTGTTTGGCTTTCTGTAAATTTCTTATTAATATTTTGAAACACCTATTATTACATTATACTATGTTGGTATGATACCATGAATCAATGCTATGTTGGAAACAGCTTTCTCATCAATGGTTGAGGGGAAAAACGAACAAATGTCTACATCTGAGCTGTCTGGTGGAGCAAGGATTCATTATATTTTCCAATCAATCTTTGTTAAGAGCTTAGAGGTGTGTAGACTGATATTCGTGCCTTTGATATTAGAATGTGCTTTCACTTGGGATTTCTGCTTGCTGGATTTCTTTTCCATTTCGTGTTAGAGGTGCATATATTATACATCTCTTTATCTTTTTTCATTAATATTCTATTGATTTTAGTGATGAGTGCATTTCACTCCCCCATGCGATTGTGCACTAGTTGTCTGCAAGGAAAGGTTGTTTCAACCATATATTATTATACATCTCTTTATCTTTTATCATTAATATTCTATTGATTTAGTGATGAGTGCATTTCACTCCCCCATGCAATTGTGCACTAGTTTTCTGCAAGGAAAAGATGTTTCAAATAAATATGACAAAACCTTATTGATACAAGTGGCTGTTTGGTTTCATGATATTAATTTCTTTTTCTGTGCTACTGCTTCATGCAAAACATAGGCACATTAGTTATTACACTGCAACTTTAGAAATTGCTTAGAGCCTCAGATGTGCCTCTGAATGTTAGCCTTTATGTAATTGCTTCTCTTGATACTGGTTTTGAGTTTTGCTATTAACTGATTTTTGTACAGGAAGTTGATCCATGTGAAGGCTTGACTGATGATGACATTCGGACTGCCATTCAGAATGCAACTGGTCCTCGATCTGCACTATTTGTACCTGAAGTACGTTCAACTGGCTCATACTTCAAATCTTTTTTATCTAAGAACAATCTCCCCCCAAACTGTTGTGCATATTGTTGTAATGCAACTTTGATATATAGGTCCCATTTGAAGTGCTTGTAAGAAGGCAAATAGCACGTTTGCTAGATCCAAGTCTTCAATGTGCCAGGTTCATATATGATGAGTTAATAAAGGTGATTTGTGTTCCATATTATCGTTGTAGTCTTACAGCTCTATCACTTGTCAATCTAAGTTTTCTGATGGAATCATTTTGTATCCAGATTAGCCATCGCTGTATGATGAATGAACTGCAGCGATTTCCTGTTCTAAGAAAGCACATGGACCAAGTTATTGGGAATTTTCTCCAAGAAGGCCTCGAACCATCTGAGACAATGATAGGCCATATTATTGAAATGGAGGTATAGTTCTGCTAATTTTCGTTTATTATTATTTTATGTTTCTGTTTCTAAACGTGTTATAAGTCATGAACTTGGTAAAGTTTATGTGCAATACTTGTCATGCTCATATGATCTTTTCGAGCACTTTAGTCACTTTTGACACACCCCTTCAATTTTGCAGATGGACTACATAAATACTTCTCACCCAAATTTTATTGGTGGGAGCAAAGCTGTAGAGCTTGCCAATCAGCAGATAAAGAATTCCAAGGTTCTTATTCCTGTATCTAAAGGAAAGGTAGTCCTCCACTAGTAGTCATTTCTCTGGTATAATTGCTTTTATTTATTCCTGATTCGTCTTGATTTCATTCTTTTCATTTTTCTTTGTTGACTTAATCAGGATGGTTTGGAGCCTGATAAGGCACCTACTTCTGAAAGAAGTAATAAATCTCGGGCTATTATTGCAAGACAAGTTAATGGAATTGCGGCTGAGCAGGCATGGAAATTTGGTTTCTGCTGCCCAATACAATATTTCTGCTTTGCTTTTCCAATATTTTTCTCTCTCATCATAAGTCATCTATTAATTGCAGCATTTTACTCTCTGTGCAGGTTGTCCGTCCTGCAGATGTTGAGAAAGTTCCGTCGACTGGTAATACTTTATGGCTGTCATTATGAATTAGTTAAATATGTTGTGCTAATGTTTTGATATTCTCTGTGATACTTGTGTGCTACGATGGCCAAGTATTATGGATTCTCTCTCTCTTCTAAAATATGGTTTGGGGGATTGTATCATGTGAATTTTCAACATATGAGTAAAATAATGATGTTCTATATGTGGGTTTTTATCAGGAAGCACAAGTGGGTCAACTTGGGGTATCTCATCAATATTTGGTGGCAATGATAACCGCTCATCCGTGAAAGAGGTCTTGACAAACAAGCCATATACAGAACCTGCTCAAAACATTGAACATTCCTTCTCCATGATCCATTTGAGAGAGGTGCATACATGTCAATTCATCAAGATCTCGTGTTAAGTTAAAAAAAATGTGTTTATCTTGACAAGCATTTTTTATTCTTTTCAGCCCCCAACTCTGTTGAGGCCTTCAGAATGTTCAGAAACTGAAGCTATTGAAATTGCTATCACCAAATTGCTTTTAAGATCATACTATGACATTGTTAGGAAGAATATAGAGGACTCTGTGCCTAAAGCAATTATGCACTTCTTGGTAAGTTTTAGACCGAGTAAATTTGTTAATTACACATCCTTGTGTTTTTTCTCTATTTATCCATGTTTACATTCAAATTCCCGATAACTAAAATTTCGAAAGCATTATGTTGCTGCAATTAGGAGTTTGTATATCATTATATCGGGTTAGCAACTATGTGTCTCAACCTAAACAATATTTGGTGCTAAATATGTTGATTTCCATCCATCACTAATTCAATATGGAGAGAAGTACATATCAAGCACGCTGAACAGTGTTACTGTTTATATTGGTTAATGTGTTTTCATTGGTAGTAGACTGGTCACAAAACATGGTTTGTATAAATGTAGTATGCTTGTCCAATTAAAGCATGAACCTAGCCAGTTAGTCAAAAAGTTTGCTCGAGTTCCAAGGGGTTTAGCTGTGCCTTATGTTCCTTATGTTGGAACCTTAAATGTTGTCGTTTCCATGAGTATAAGATTTGTATTTCTAACTATAGTTTGTGGTGCAATGTTACTTTGAAGTATTGCATGATTATTTATCTCTGTCGATAATATCTATATCCAGGTAAACCATTCGAAACGTGAGCTTCACAATGTTTTTATCCGAAAGCTTTACAGGTGATATAGAGCTTTGTGCCTTTAGACTTGATTTTAATTATTTATCCTTTTGACAATCTTGTTGACTGATGATTATCCTGTATATCTTATGATCTGAAACAGAGAAAACCTGTTTGAAGAGATGTTACAGGAACCTGATGAGATTGCTTCTAAGAGGAAACGCACTCGAGAAACACTCCGAGTTCTCCAACAGGCTTTCAGGGTGGGTTCTCGTGACTGTGTATCAACATGTCAACATCTCGTCTGTTTATTAAGAGACATGGCAAATACCGTCTTTTTCATTGTTTACATGCTTGTCAATTTTACTTGATGACCAGTGCTCTTACTATTGCTTAATTCTGATTTCTCAACATAAAGCCGCATTTACCATCTTTTTTATTACTTTTGAATAGACATTGGACGAATTGCCGCTGGAAGCTGAAACAATTGAGAGGGGATACAGTTTGGGTTCGGATCCAACAGGCCTGCCAAAGATTCATGGACTGCCAACATCATCAATGTATTCCACAAGTAGTGGTTCAAATGATTCCTATGCAGCTTCTCCTAAAAACACAAAATCTCGCAAGTCATCTCACTCGGGGGAGCTACAATCACACTTGTTTGGTAGTGCAGATTCGAATGGAAACGGACGCAGTTACATGCCGGGCCGCTACCCTACAGTTGATCTGTAAGCTGTTTGAACGTGCAATTTTGCAACTCGTTCTGGTTCCTTTTCTTCCCGTATATCGGTTGGAATTCCTCCAACCAAAGCCAGCGTAATGGTAAACTAGTGTTGTTTTTGATGCCTAGATATCCGCAAGTCAGCTATTTTGCATTTGCTTTTTTGCTCAATATAATTCCGTTGTTTGACTACCGTAATTCGCTCCCGAAATAATAATGGTGGGGGTGAAAAAATTGCTTTATGTTTTCCTTGCATTCTCTCTTATTTCCCCCATATTTGTTGATGCAGAATGTATTCAGATCAAGAATGTTAGCTGTGTTCGTATCCAATTTTATTTCATTTTTTAGTATTTCTGTGAAATGTGTATTTGGAGAAAAAAGGTACTTGTTGATAATCATGACGCTGTTATTTTGATTAAAATAGATATTATATTTTTATACCGAGATTCGAACTCATACAAAATAGGATAATATGAGTATCTTTGGTCATTAAGTTAATCCGTGGATCTCGTGACGCTGTTATTTCAGTGCTTGGAATTTTAGCAGTTTGGAGTGTAAAAATTGTAGGTCTGCTAGTACACCATGGCCAAGTGGTACATGCAAGCTCATCAATACTTTTAAGTGCATCATTTCGGATTTACTAGTTTCAGAAAAATCATAGATTTTCACTTAATTTTTAATTTCTGTTTTTGGCCAACAGTTTTTAAATTCTTAATAAAAACATGTAAACATACATGCAAACATGTTTCAATTAGATACATATAAATGTTTGTATGCAATTAAAATTTAGAGCTATTAATTAGATTAAATAAAGTTTAATAGTTATATATTTTTTTAATGTAATTGTATAGAAAATGTTAAAAACTTGTTTCAAACATCGAAATTTTAGTTTAATGATTATATTATTTTTTAATGTAATTATGAAAAGAAATGGTAAAGGACTCTATATATCAAATAGGAAACTGTTAAAATTATATGTAATTAGTAAAAACTTTGATACACGAGCCGTATAAACTTTAGTTTATACGTATTTTTTAGTTTTAGTTTAGGGTTTAAAGTTTAAGGGTTTAAGTTGTAGGGTTTAGAATTTAAGGTTAGTGTTTAGAATTTAGGCTTTAAGGTTTAATTTTTTAGAGTTAGGTTAGGATTTGTGTTTTTATAGTGTAAATACACAGGCTTGTGTAAATTAGTTTTATACAGCTTGTGTATCAAAGTTTTACCCTATGTAATTATATAACGATAGTTAACATAGAAAATATTAAAATTTGTTTCATAATTTAATGATTATATTTTAGTTTGATAATCAAAATTGAACCTACCGATTATTGGATGATTAATGGTTATTTTGATTTTCATTTTCGTTAAACGTTCTATATTATTTGTATTTTTATCTTTAACAAATAATGTTGTTCGAATCCAATTCACTGAAATAAATTACTCTAACCTTAGGGTCACCGCATCATTTTTTCAGTCCTTTTCTTGGATAAATACACTTTTCAGTCCTTTATTATTTTCTGGATAAATACACTTTTTCAGTCTTTATCAA
>JAGYYJ010002983.1:0-28955 GCA_019671005.1 Hibiscus mutabilis | reverse complement strand
GAGCCCGGGCAGTTTGATGCATACAAGTATTTGTTGGAACGTTGATACATAACTAATGGAATGCCTAGAGCATCCCCGCTGCCCGATAAAATAATCTTGTCAGTATCGGTAGAAATGATCTTTCCTCGTGATCGGCTATAGCAGGAACTCCTGAATCTAGAGCCACTTGGCGTTCCAGCAGTTCAACAATGCACTTCTCGGAACGAGAAAGCGGAACTACTTGGCGTTGCATATTAGAACTCATTAAAGCCCGATTCGCGTCATTATGCTCGATAAAAGGAATGAAGCTCAATAGAAAATATTGAAAAGGAAAAATACTTCGAAGATGAACCTGTTCCCATGCAATAGTCAGGAATTCTTGGCGGTATCGAGCCGGAACAACCTGTTCTTCTGAATACCCCGATTCAAGGCCAAAAATTTCTGCCGCTACCATATAATATTCATCTCTCGACTTGGGGATAAATAAAGCATCTGTGCTTTTTTGATCTCTCAAAGATTTTATAAAATGGACTTTCTAGAGACCCCAATGACCAATCCTGGCATGGTGCTAAGGATCAATAAGTCAACATTGATCCTTCAGACGTGTCAATTGGGCAAATGCGTCCATAGTGACTAGGATGGATATCTCGTATCGAAAAATTGATTTCCCCAGTCAAGCCTCCATGAGCCCAAATAACTCAATTTTCTCCCATGAACTATTTGTGTCAATGGTTTGTTCGATCCAAACGAGACAATGGTGTAATCGAAATTCATAAGTGGTTGTTAATGGAGTCAAGTTACCAAATTCTGAGGTCGGTATCAATTTATGCCTAATTGCTCACATGGCCGTTCTCTAACTATATTTTCTAAACGAACCATAGCCAATCCGAATTGGTCTTAAAGAGATCCGCTACAGAACGAATACGCTTATTTTCAAATGATTCATATCGTCAAGTGTACCCATTCCAAATTTCATTCAATCAAATGATCCATGGCTGCAATATATCTCGCATTAACAAAAATGTATTGTTCTGAGGTATATTAGATTCAATCTCTGGTTCATATTTCGTCGACCAATCCTTCCTAATTCACATCTTTGCTGAAAAGAATTTCTTTGTAATTCCTTACACAAGGATTCAGAAAATACCGGATCCCCGCCTACACAAGAAAATTGATAAAAACTCCAAAATGGCATTTTCTTTTGACCCAATTTTTTTCATATCGATCAGAAAGACAAGAAAATTTCAGGGTAGCAAACATTCTCTAAATTTCTCTTAGATTCAAACCCATAGCTGATGATAGAACTAGAATAGATATTTTCTGTTTCCTACTTACACGAGCCCATATCCTTGCTTTTCTATCAATCTCTAATTCTAACCTCCCCCAATCTGATATTATGGTACCAGTATGACCGAATTCCGTTATGATCAATTCTGATCGATAATAGATACCGGGCTTTGCAATATTTGATTGATCACAATTCTGTATATTCCATTTACTATAGAAGTTCCGAGGGAGTTCATTAAAGGAATGTTTCCAATAAAAATTGTTTGTTCTTGCATATCATTACTGGTTTTCCAAATTAATCCTGCGGATACATATAATTCAGAAGAATATGTGGATTCATATACAGCATCCTTTCTTTTATCAACGGTTCCACCAATTGATATGTTTCCACAAATAATTGAAATTCAATTTCTTGATCTGTGTCTTCAATTTTTGGAAACTTAAAGTTCTTCTGTTAAGCCCCGATCCATGAACCCACAAAATCCTTCAAAATTGTATCTGATTCAACCCAGGTATTGTAGACATTTCCCCATTTTTTCATCTCCGAGCATTTTGAATTTCCCTTATCAAAAAATCCCATTCTTTTCTCATTCTTCATCGAATCATACGAATCGATCTAATAATGATGAATTGAATTTCTATTCTGTTTTACTGAATCACATGAAATTTTATCTAACCATATAAATTTTATCTAACTCCATATAATATATATGGAATGTGTGAAAATATGAAATGCGTATTAACGGAAGAAGAAAAATTATACTCAAATTTGAATTTATATTTATAACTATAACAAACAGATACAGAAAAGAATTGATAAATGCCATTTAGCCGTATGGGTTTTGTCTAGAATATAAAAGAAAATAATAATTCAATTTCTACCATTATTATGATATTACATATTCCAATCGATTGAATACCAGAAAAATGAAAGAATTCCTGATTTGATCTGTTCGTTGAGATGAAAGACAAAATAATCATAAAATATATATAAAATATATATAGGGAGAGAGTTGATTTTTCTAGCGCTTAATTTTTCATGGACTCCATTGTTCAAAAAAATGATTCGCAGAGAAGAGAGATTTTACCCACTTTTTCGTTTTTATTTTTTAGTAGAATATTTAGAATATGATTGAAGTGCGTACGAAAAGAGACTTGTATTTATTAAACATGTGCAGATATAGCATTTCTATTTATATATGTCTATGTCTTTCTTTTCTTCCATTATAATCTTCGGTGGAGACAAGACATAGCGTGCTCTATCAAAATTCAATTTTTCTTTTAATCTATTCAATGAAAATTGAAACACGATAATTTCTTGCTGATTCCCTATGAACATCATATCTAGATAGATAAAATACCTCATTAGATAACTATAACTTGTGTAACAACTTATGCTCTGGGGTTTACATAGACGCATAATTGCTGTTATATTATTATAATATAATTGAAATTCAGAAAGTTTTTTTATTGAAAAAATCAATACTGATTAGTTATGTATCAGTTTTGTTTTTTTATACCATTAGAAAAGACAAGTGAAAGAATCGTCCATAAATTTGCAGTCAATAGTTAATAGTTAATGGTTCCAATTTATTTGTCCTGAATTTTTACTTTTCTCACGAGAATCCACATTTTCTTTTCAATAGAAAAAGAAAGGAAAGTTTTTTAGATATTGTGTGTCTTGAGATACTATAACCAATTGAAGGCATGGATCCGATCTAAAAATAAAAAAGGATACACTCATTTTTTTGTTTGTAGCCTTTTTTGGCGACATGGCCGAGCAGTAAGGCAGGGACTGCAAATCCTTATTCCCCAGTTCAAATCCGGGTGTCGCCTGATCAACAAAACTCAGAAATCCTAACGTCTCCTAATGTCCAGGATTCAAGGAAAAACTAAAAAGTAGTGGAAGGGGAATCAGTAAATCTTGATATAGAACCCCCCGGGGCTACTAGGGAGTCTTGAATTAGATGGATAACAGGAGTGTCTAATTAACTAATGAATGGTTGTATTGTAGAAGGTTGGAATACTTTGTAGACAGACTGATGAAAGTCTCTAAGTGTTCAGGCATTCAATTAATATTAGATTGGATAGATAATTGGCTTTCAATGGGGACATAAAAGAATAAGTCTTATTTCTACATGTGAGTAACATTTTTTGATACTTACAAAAGTATTTACTGCGTATTTTGCTTACAATGGTTCTCGATTTTACTAGAAATCATATAAGAGCATGTTCTAAGCGGATTTATTTGTTTCATCAACGGCATGTGTAGATTTCCCTGTTCTTTTTGACATGGATATAGTAATTCTTTTTTAATAAGATGCAATAATGGTGATTACATGTTTGTTTCATATTCATTATGGGGACATGCTACACACTGGATTTCTGTCTTATGGCACCGTGCTTTAATGGTAGTCTAAATTTTCCCTTTCACTCGTAGTATGGGAAGAAGGCAATGAAACTTCCTAATTGGGTCTGAGGAATCAAATCGTATCAATTGTTTTCTTTGACGTTTGCAAAAGCCTTTATTTTTAACCTATTTAGTCTTCATTCAGAAATTCTTGGATTCTGGTATTTCTTATTTTCAATAATATAGATCAATAATATCAAATAACACCCTTTCAATCAAAATCAAACAAACATTTCAATAATTCCCATGTTCTTATTTTGAAACAAAAAATCGGATGATAGACAATTTATTAAAAAAAGATTCTTCCCTAAATTTTCTATTTTGATGAACCAGCTCTTAGAGTTATAAATGGACAATGAGGACAAAGGAGCCTCCCCTTTGTTTTTTGTATTTGCTTGTTTTTTATTTCCTTCCCTCTTTACTGTCAAAAAATAATTTCTTTTTAATAAGATCTTTCATTTTTATTCACATACGTGGCACACTTACCCCCTATTTATTTGAATTTCATTTATACCATGCTTTATTGACTCATTTCATATCATGGATCAAATAAAAGAAGTCAAATTCTAAATCGGCAAAAAAAAAAAGATTTCGAAACGAAAATACGAAAAAAAGTTACCATAGAACTCTTTTGGATCATCGCTTCAATGCTCAATGAATTACTTCTTTTGAAATGGTAAAAAAAAAAAGCTTATAGGTATTTTTTTTATTAATATATGCCTATTCCATTCCATTTTCCTTCATTTCTATATTATTTTTTATTTTCAATAAAAATCTCGTATCATCAAAAGAAATCAAAAGGCATGAAATGAAAGAATTAGAAAATCGTAAGACTTGCCTTTCAATTATTCAGATTGATTGAAATCAACACAACTAAAATAGATCAAGCGAAAGAAATAAAATTGAGATACTATGTACAATACATATATTTAATTGATATTGACATGTATGAAGATACATATTTCTGATTCATCTATATTAAGTATAAACTTGTATCTTTATACATTACAATAATAGATATACATAGTATGGTGAAAAAAATATGAATCTTTCTACCATACTATCGAAAGCGTACTGCTGATTCTAGTCCATTCATTTTATTTAAGACCATGAAATTGGAACAACTTTTTTCTTAAATCCTTGATAAAAATTCAGTTTCATTTAAATTAATCACTTTGACGTTATTTACGTATATTATAAGTAAAAAGCGGTAAACTAGAATAACAGCGCTGTAGCAATAAATGCGAATAGTGTTACTTAGCAAATCATTGTTTTCGCTAATAACTCAGGACTTAAATAGAATGATAAATTTGTCGCTTTTAAATTCAATTTCGTGACTTACATTTCAATGACATCGAATCGGATCAATATCATGAATAACAATATCTAAATATCAAATCGATTCACCGTCGGCGTGAATAGTATAACATAAAAAGATCTTTTATCCACCGAGATACAAAATGGTTCTGGTAATCAAAGGAATTTTATTCTTTATTTATATTTGTTTTCCTGCTTTCTTGAATAAAATGACCGTCTTCTTGTACAATCATCTAATGTATCATCAGACTTTTCCCACTTTCACCGTTTACAAATAGTTTTCACAAATAAGCCCCAACAAAAAATAGCAGCAAAAAAAAAAAAGATATCATTGGGAATGAAATTCTATCATTTGTATCCCCTTTGACAGAAACGGAGAGGGGATCGATTGATGTATTTTTTTTAATTATCCGTCAGGACTGACGGGGCTCATACAGCTTTTCGACAGGGCGGTGCTCTGACCAGTTAGACTACAATCCCAGGGAAATAAAGAGACCGTACAGCATAGTAGCTTATGATTTTATGATATTTTTAATTTTCGATTCAACGTAGAGGGTACAAGGGGTTTATTGATAGTGGATTTGCACTTAAGTAAATATCAATTACTAGTTACTGAATTGTTTCAAGGCTCATCAATAATCAATTTCAAAACAGAAAAAAAGTCTTTTTTTTTACTTTACTAATAATTTTCATTTGATTTTGATTTAACGATCCTTAGTAAATGACATAGATTCAAGGTCAGAATTTATCGGAAAAATGTAAATAAATTGAACATGATAAAAAACAAATAGCAAAGAAAAAAACATATCAGTAAATTGGAACTTTTTATTCTTCCTAATTTTTGTTTTACTTTTTGTTTTCATGGAAAGAAAAGAAATATGCCATTTTATGTTACGTACGGATCGGTAATCAATGAAAAAGTGTGGAATTTGAACCAGCGTTATGTTTTTAACAGATTTACAGTCCGTATGTTTAACCGCTCGACCAATCGGCCAGAAAGGATAATTATACTTATTGATAATATAATCTAACTTCCTTTCGTAGTACCCCTATCCAGTATTTATCCCCGCTGCCTCCCTTGATCTAATGTCCAAACCGCTAGAATAGGAGGCCTATTTCGTGACCGTTTTACTGACTAAATCATGAATCAAAAGTTTTTAATGCAATATAATGGAAAAACTAGATCCCCTTTTTTCCATCTTGAATTTTCCATTGCTCATTCATGATTTAGACTCAGTAAATCATGTCATATTTTAATAGGCCTCTATTCTATATAGAAATGCATTTTAGATAAAGCAATCTATTATATAAATAGATATTATAAAGAGAAACTAGATTATATTAATAAGCCAAAATTATAAATCCTTTCAGGAAGTAGTTCATTGCATTGATAAACATCAGCGGTTAAAATAAAAAAAACATAAAAGAGTTGACCTATTTTTCACTTTCATTCATTGATTCCAGCTTACGGCCCACAGGCATATTGAAACGAAGAATAAATTAACAAATGGATGTTGTTTTTATTGGTAAAAAAACAAATCGTTAGTAAGTATAATAATTTTTTTTAGTAATTAGAAATTGTACCGTATTTAACTCTTATAAGTGTTTTTCAATTCAGTTAGAGTAGAGTAATTCTAAAAGAAAAAAATTCAATTGTTTATTATAATGAATAAATAATAAGTCGTTCTCTTGAAGACAAAACAAATATATCGGCCTTGATTTTTGCATTTGAATCAAATCCATTATTCAATCAAATCCATTGTAAGAATTGTAAAGATTAGAAATCATTCAAGAGAAAAAGTAAGTGGATCTAACCCATTGAATCGTGACTATATAAACTATTCTGATCTTATTAAATTCGATAAGATAGATCTTGGAACAATGGATTTCTTTTTATTTCATATTTATTTGTTTATTTGAACTCACAAGAATCTGTCGATATTTCCGATTCAATCTTCTTGTTCTAGGAATAAATTAATATTTTATTCCTTTTCTCCATAAAGAAAAATAGTTTATTCAAGTTACAACACAAGAATTTTTCCAACATCTTATATTTCAATAAAACCAGAGCAACAAGATCCATTTCTATCTATATAGAATATATAGAATTTATTAGATAGAAACCTAAATCAAATCATGTCTTTGCATATCAAATATTTTCATATCGATACATATGACACTTTTGTTTCGACAATGTGATGGAGTATAGTGCAGAAAAATACTTTCATTTTGAGTCTCCCTATTATTAAATTTAATATTGTAATTAGATTGAAAAAATAGGAACTTCTCTTTTTTGATATACAAAAGTAACTAAAAAGATTGAAGTGGATTTCTCAATTGTGAAATGAAATGAAAAATAAGTCTGGGAGTTTTTTTTTTTATATTCATCTAAAAGGAAATATGAGAAAGAAAACAATAAATAAAGGGAAAAATGATATATATGTCAGACTATAGTAATTTAATACACATAGAAATTAGAAGAATACATAAAAATATTGATTTTTATCAATTTTTCACAAGATCCAAGAATAAGATTAGTTGATGGAGGGGAGGATAGATCTCCGGGTGGGGATCAACCAGTGGCGAGAGAAAGGATCATTTCTTCTTGAAGAGTTCGTTCAAAAAAATTCATCTATCGATTGATGAGTCATAAGACAATTCATGGTTTCAGGTTGAGACGACTAGTAAAATAAAAAAAGAATAAACAGGTGAGTTCATGGATTTTACCTAAGTCGGATTATGGGACCAATACAAGAAAATATTTTTATATTCGGAAACCAATTAATATAAAAGGGCGGTGCACGATAAATCAAATCATACATAAAAAATCGAATCCCCGAACGCCCCATAACATAAGGTGCTCAAAAATGGTTGAAATGTTAAATGGGAGGATTATTACATTCTGTATGGTAAATTTACCAAAGATGAAATGATTTATTTGATAGTATGGATGACTAGTTACGTAGGGACCGTTTCGTTTTTTTGTAGGCTGGTCGGCCTATTGCTCTTTCTTTGTGCCTATTTACGCTATGGGGTTGGTTTTTACAGGTATAACCTTTGTAACTATGGTATACCCATGGATTGTTTTTAGTTCCCTATTGGAAAGTGCAATTTCTTAACCTGCAGTTTTCTACTCATGCTAATAGTTAACACATTCTTTATTTGTTACTATGGGGTTTTCGTTTTACTCGTTGGTGTCAATGGGTGATGCAGCGGACATTTGTTGCTCTCCACGGCGCTTTCGGGCTAATAGGTTTTATGTTACGTCACCTTGAACTTGCACGATTGTTCAAGTGCGACCTTATAATGCAATCAGCATTCTCTGGGTCCAATTGCTGTTTTGTTTCTATATTCCTGAATTTATCCACTAGGTCAATCTGGTTGGTTCTTTTGCGCCCAGTTTTGGTGTAACAACTATATTTCATTCATCCTTTTTTTCCAAGAATTTCATAATTGGACATTGAACCCATTTCATATGATGGGAGTTGTTGGTGTATTGGGTGCGGCTCAAATGCGCTATTCATGGTGCTACCGTAAGAATACTTTATTTGAAGATGGTGATGGTACAAATACATTCCTGTGCTTTTAACCCAACTCAAGTCGAAGAAACTTATGCAATGGTCACCGCTAACCGCTTTTGGTCCCAAATCTTTGGGGTTGCTTTTCAAAAAACGTTAGTTGCATTTCTTTATGTTATTTGTACCAGTAACCGGTTTATAAATGAGTGCTCTTAGGTAGTCAGTCTGGCTCTGAACCTACGTGCCTATGACTTACGTTTCCCAGGAAATCCATTACGGCAGGAAGATCCCGAATTTGGAGACTTTATACACCAAAAATATTCTTTAAACGTAGGTATTCGTGCTTGGATGGCGGCTCAAGATCAACCTCATGAAAACCTTATATATTCCCCTCGAGGAGGTTCTGTACCCGTGGAAACGCCTTTTAATGAACTTTAGCTTTAGCCGGTCGTGACCAAGAAACCACCGGTTTCGCGCCTGGTGGGCCGGGAATGCCCGACTTATCAATTTATTCGGCAACTATTGGGGCCCCATATAAACTCATGCTGGATTAATCGTATTCTAGGCCGGAGCAATGAACCTATTTGAAGTGGCTCATTTGTCCCCAAGAAACCCATGTACATTTAACAATGATTAATTTTACATTCCCACCTAGCTACTCTAGGTCAGTAGGTCCTCTGGCGGAGGATGTATTAACTTATCCATACTTTGTATCCGAGTACTTCACTTAATTTCTTCAATCCAGGCCAAACCCGATCACTTTCTCTCGGCGCTGACTATCCTCTCTCAAGCTCAGTGTCTTATTCTTGAATGGTGATAAAAAACAATATTTTGCTGTATTCTTTAATTTCTATGTGTGTAAACTGCTATAGTCTAATATATATTTCTTTATTTTATTTATTGTTTTAACTGCATGTTTTCTTTAGATGAATATGAAACAAAAGAAATCGATTTATTTTTTCATTTCATTCACTTGAATTGAAAGAAAATCATAATTTTTTAAAATCTACCTTTGGGCTATAAGGAATTCTATTTTTAGTCTGGCACGATATTGGATATAATTGTATTAAGAATTTAATAATAGGAGACTCAAATGAGAAGTCTTTTAGCGTTCATCTCCATCACGTGTCAATTCAAAAGCTGTCATATGTAACAAATATGAAAGAAAACTTGTCTTATAGTTTAGGTGTTTTATCTGTTTTTGGTTTCATTGCTATATTGCTGTCTGGTTCAAATGAATACCACTTATCTAAAAGTTTTTAGGGCCCACTGGACCAGAAGCTGAAAAATGCTCAGCATTTGCTTTTCTGGATAAAATATTAATTTATTCACAAGCTGAAGGTGGACTCGAGAAATATAAACTACTGGGTGAAGTAAATATGCGTTCCCGAAAGAAATCTCATTTTGAATTTTCATCTTTAAACACTTTTAATATCGAAATAGTGAACTGACAGCGTTCAAGAAGAGATCAACCTTGGCGAAACGTTGTTCTAATCTTTACAATTCTTTATAATGAAGGATTGCATAATACAACCATTTGTGCGTTAATATTTTGAGCTATGAAGCGATGATGATATTTATCTAAGATTCTTCTGACTAAATGAGTCATTTAAATAGTTAAATATCTGCAAAGGGATTGAAAAAGGAATGATCGCGATTTGAGCCCGTTCTTCATGCACTTCTCTACTGAGACAGAGATCCAATGCTAGGTAGAATCAATTTGATTTACATATATATACTGAAGGAATCAGGTGATATTTAAAAAGTATTCTGTTTTCTTTCGTTTTCAATCATTTTATATCTAATATATTTTTTTTCTGGCTGAAGATTCCACCCAGCTGAGCGATTACCTTTTTTATTAATATTAAGATTCTTGATTGAAGCCGTGGAAAAGCAAAAGAAAAAGAAATCTATTCATCAAGCAGGAGAGGGATTCGAACTTCGATAATTCTTTTTGTCGAAACTATACCGGTTTTTCGGACCCGAGCTATCAAACTTACCTATCATCTCTCTCAGCTTAATTTCTTTTATTTTGATTCCGCAGGCGATTTGTAACCGTTGAGTTGATACACCCAAGCTCTGTATAGAAAGATATCGATCGTGTGTATAACAGTCAATTTCTATTTTATCTGAATCAATCGATTCATGATAAAATCCCTCTACCTGTATTTTTGAATTTTTTTGGTCGATATGATATAGGGATCAAATGGTATAGTTCTTTTTTTAGCTTGAGGATTAGAAACATGACTATTGCTTTCCAATTAGTTGTTTTTGCATTAATTGCTACTTCATCAATCTTACTAATTAGTGTACCCGTTGTATTTGCTTCTCCCGATGGTTGGTTGAGTAACAAAAACATTGTATTTTCCCGCATCTTTATGGATTGGATTAGTTTTTCTAGTGGGGTATCCTTAATTCTCTTATTTCTTGAATCTATCCATTCGGATCCAAAAACGACCCTCCCACGAATTTTTTCAGATTTTGAGACACATTCAAATTCAATATTCAATAATAATATAGAAGTAGAAGTTGCAAAATGAAAATAAAAAAAAAACAACAAATTAGAGGGGCCCCACAAACTTCTGTAATTTGTAAATTAAAATGAAATAAAAGAATTTGAATGATGAATGAAAAGAAAATAATAAAATAGAAATAAAAATGAAATTCTAAATTATTAAATTATTTTAAATTATTATTTATTATATTTAATATTTAACTGTGAATTTGATCAAATCGCCCTGAACTGACAGAAAGGATCATCTAGCTCTGACCAAATATTCTTTCGTGTAAGAACGAAATGCGGATATAGTCAGATGGTAAAATTTCTCTTTGCCAAGGAGAAGACGCGGTTCGATTCCCGCTATCCGCCCAGGTATTAATATAAGAGGGATAAAGTTCGTTATAGTTGACTGTAATGATAATACACCACCTCTAAAAAGAAAAAAATGACTAGTTAATCTAGTTAATTAGTTAATCTAGTTAATAAAGTCAAGTCTAATTTTTTTGTCAAAAAATGTTGCAGAACAGGATTTGAACCCATGACCTCAAGGTTATGAGCCTTGAGCATACCAAACTGTTCTATCCCGCGATGAAAAGAAACAAACTAATGGACAAACAAAAGATTGAATGCGCCTCTTCCATATATGTACAAAATGAATAGCCTGTTGCCTACAATGGTAAAGGGCCTCTGCGATCGATGATCATAGAAATAAATAGAAAAATGAAGGGATATTTTAATCACTTACCAACTTGATCTTGTTGCCCCTGGCAACAAACATGCGGAAACCATTTCACGAAGTATGTGTCCGGATAGTCCAAAGTCTCGATAGTTAGCTCGGTCTTCGGTCGAAAAGCAACGTCGACGAAGACGTGTGGTGGGTACTATTTCGCGGTGAGGATTGTAAATTTCATGAATTTTCCATTTTCTCACTCAACGACGGAACTTTGCTTATTTCTTTTTTGAGAATCGACAGATCAAATGATATTTTTGTTCCAATTTTTTGGCCCTTCTTCTCCCTATGAATCAAACTTTTCTGCCATAATGGTTCCAGTTCCTATTATTATCAATGATACAAGTCGGATCTAGATGTAGAAATAGAAAGAGGCGCCTTCTTCTCCATCGAAGAGATGATATTATCGCAGATACAGCGCATAACATAAGGAATTAACCAAATTTGCCCGATGTAGAGGCAAATCAAGAAAGCCGCATAAATAAATATATAACCTACAGAAAAGTGGGCTAATCAACCAATCTTGCTTGCACATTAGAAAGAGCCACTGGTTTATCTCTCCATCGAATCAAATTAGCTAAAGGTTATGCGTTCATGAGCCCATGCTAAAGTTTCAATCAATTCTTGCCAATATCCGCGCCAGAAATTAAGAACATAAATCAGTAGCCCAAAACAAGATGTCCAAATAAGAACATCCACGCCCAGACTGATAAACTATTCATACCAAATGGGTTATACCCATTGATAAGTTGTGAAGAGTTTAACCATAGATAATCTCTTAACCATCCCATCAAATAAGTGGAAGATTCATTAAACTGTGAGACGTTACCCTGCCATAATGTGATGTGTTCCAATGCCAATAAAAAGTAACCCATCAATGGTATTTAACATCCAGAAAACCATAATAAAATGCGTCACGCCCACAAGTACCGCCTCGGCGGACCATCGCAAGGGAAAACTATATAATCAAAATCCTTTTATCCGGCATTAACTTGGAACCGCGCGCATCTAAAGCGCCTTTTACTAAGATCAATGTAGTTTTATGTAAACCTAGAGAGCAATAGCATGATGAACCAAGAAGTCTCCAGGACCTATTAATTAAGAATAGTGAATTACTATTTTTCATTAACAGCATTTAACCAGCCAGGCAACCATATGCTTCGACCCGCATTGAATGCTGGCCATTCGTTGAAGATAAAAGTACATCGAACCCATATGAAGTTTTACCATGAGCAGATTGGATCCATTGGGCAAATATGGGTTCGATCAGATTTGTTTCTCCGGAGTCCCAAAAGCAAACATGACATCATTATGGACATAAAGTCCCCAAAGTATGGAATCCCAGAAAGAGGCTGGCCCAGCAAATGGGATATGATAGCTTCTTTATGGTCTAACATTCTTGCCAATACATTATCCTCATTCTGTTCCGGATTGTAATCTCTAATAAAATATAGCTCAAGTGGGCCAGCTCCTGTCATAGTGAATCCTGCACGATGTATTGGTGATGGGTATATAATGCAGCTTAGTAGTAAATTCTGTGCTAATGAACCCTAAGAAAAGTCATGTGTTGAGCTACAAGGACGTAATAACCCCAAAGAAGCTAGAGCAAGGCCTAATTTAAAATGAATCGAATTGTTTTGGTCATAAAGACCCCACCCACGCCCCAATCGTCCTCCCAGGAAATTTTCTTCAAAAAAAACTTTTTTTACTGTGACAATTCCAAATTAGTTCTATACATATGACCAGCAACGAGAAAAAGAAAAAGCAATAGCTTTATTTGAAAATTTAGTCAGCCATAAACTTTTTTTTTTTTTGGATGGAATCCCGAGAAGGGGGTTAAAAATGGCAGTTCCTGATCCTGGGAGGTACCCAAAATGACTACTTGAATCGGGGGTTTTAGCATAAAGATTCCACTGCCCCGAAAAAATGGGCCCAACCCGGGGGTGCGAATACATCTAAGAAATTTTCCATCGAAAATATTCCCCCCCGGGGTCCCGGGGAAAGACATGGACTAAGTGCCCCGTCCCAAACAAGGAACTTAATATTCACTGGGCCAGGAGCGCCCTCTAGGCAAAAAGCTTCAACGGCTGGTTGACCAAAATGAGGATCCCAAATTGCATGAGCAATCGGTCTTACATGTAAAGGATCCTGTACCCATGCCTCCAAAATTTCCCTGCTAAGCTACATGAAACAGATTTCCGGAAGTCCACAGAAAATTGTTGCTACATTGCCCCGAAGCGAAGCAAAAATATTCTGATAAAGACGTTCTCAGTAATATCATCATGACTCTCGAAAGTCATGCGCGGTAGCAATACCAAACCAAATACGACGAGTAGGTCCTGAGCTAATCTTTGGCTAAACTTTGAAATCTTAATGCCATAATGCCTTTCAAATCCTCCTAGCTATTATCCTACTGCAATAATTCTTGCTGAAGAATGCCCATGTTGTGGCAATTCCACCCAGAAGGTAATGGGTTACCCCTACAGCGTCTCAGTACAATGCTCAAGGCTCTAAGCTGAAGTAGTAGAGCAACTTTTAATTTATTAGAGCCCAAACGATGGATTCAATAAGTTTCTTGCCACAATTCACGTCGCTGAATAGAAACATTAAACTAAGCCCATACAAAATGAGCACCTAAGAAAGAGGCCATATGCAGATAATGAAGAACCATAAGACTGAATTACCTGGGATGCTTGTGCCCATAAGTCTTGGAGCCATCCATTAATAGTAATAGAGCTCTAACAAAATTTCCTCTGTGATATGATTCCACCCCTTGATCACTTATGCTACCCCAAACATCTGACTGCATTTTCCAACTGAAATGGAATATTACTACGAAATTGAATTGTACATCAGGTAGTCTTAAGAGCATGATCCCAAGCGGATGTGACATGTCCCCCTCTTCCAGGCCCGTCTAAAGGGAAGCAAGCCGAGATTTGCTTTATCAGGGTATCAAACGCGGCTGAAAGCAAATAGAACACCTTTCAAGAGTATCAATACCGTGAGATGCATCGTAAATGCATGAATGTGATGGACCAAATCTGGTTCTAATGGAATGAGTAACAAAGCAACTTTGCCACCTACTGCCACTAAATCACCAGCCTCCCAGGTCAAACTGGTGCTTGCTGTTGCACCAGGGCCGTTGCACCGAAAAGTATGGGTGTTTTGTATCCATTGAGCAAAGACGGGTTGTAATTGTATAGCGGTATCTGAAAACATATCTTGCGGACGCCTAAAGCGCTCATGGTATCATTATGAATACAAACCAAAACTGTGAAAGCCTAAATATACATACCCAGTTCAGATGTGATATGATTGCATCCACGATGCCTAAGGACCGCGATCTAATAGATCGTTGTATCGAAGTAGTTGGATCATAGTTTTACCAAAAAAGGGCTGCATGCGCAGAACCACTATAAAATCACCAATCCACATGTGATGTGTGAACAATGACAGTTGTGTAATAATCAGTAGCTAGATATGGATAAGGGGCATGGAATACATAGGGTGAGCTAAAAATGGTTAAGAACCAAATAGCTAAGTTAAGAGATAATTGAGCATGCCATGATGTTGTTAGGATTTCATAGTCCTTTATGCCCTTGGCCTGTAAATGGCCCTTTTATGAGCCTCTAAAATATTTTTTAGGCCTGCCCAATCCCCCCATTTGGGTCCTATCATGTGACCCCTATTGGGAAAAAAGAATTGCAATAGCTAAATGATGGTGTGAAATAGTCAACCATGACCCCAGCACTGGATCTAATCCCCACAAAAAGAAAGAAATTCCGCATATTTTGACCAATTCAAGGAAAAAAATGGTTGCTCCCCCAGCAAAACTGGGAAAAAGTTCAGCCAAAAGATCGATTCCCAACCGGCAAAAAGCATTAAGGCCACCAAAGACAATGCACCAATTGCAGTACAATAGGTTGTAATTCACTAGTTATTCAGATGCTCGCCAAATCTGAAAAAAACCAGGTTATTTGTATTCCTCAAACCCCACCCACATCACCATTCAAGATTTCTTGGCCCACTATTGGCCAAACCACCTGAGCGCTCGGTCCAATGTGAGTAGGATCGCTGAGCCATGCTTCATAATTGGAAAACGAGCACCGTGGAAATACATGCCGCTCAGCCAAAGAAAGATGATGGAGTTGGCCGAAATGGGCACTAAATATTTTGCGAGAATCTCCTCCAAATCACTGGTATGGCTATCGAAATCGTGAGCATCGGCATGTAGGTTCCAGATCCACGTGGTAGTATCGGGTCCCTTAGCTGTTTCTTGAAAATGACCCGGCCTGGCCCATTCCTCGAAAAGTTTTTACAGGATCCCTATCTTAAAATTTTTACTTCTGGTTCCGGCGAACGAATAATCATTGAGTCCTCTCTTTCGGACAACACATTTAAAAGCCCGCCAACAGTGTAATGGTGAACCTATGAGGGACAACTTATAATTTCTTTACAACATAAATAACATCTTTCTCATCTATCTATCTATCTATTTTTATCTATCTATTTTTTTTCTAGTTATTCACTAGAAATTATGATCTGAAGTCGATCATAGGGCAAGTGTTTGGATCTTTTGCTATCCATGAGGCGCTCAGCTTGAACTTATAATTATAAGAGCCTTTTTGGACTTTACTTTTACATTGGTGCAAAAACAGTTTTGTGCAACCAGTGTATTGTATTCGAAAATATATATTTTATTTTGCTATATCCGTGGTTACTTATCCTTACGAAACGAAATATCAGACGAAATAGAACGATTTTAGAAAGGATATAATGAAATTCTTTGATTGGTTTTTCCCAGAGAGAGAAATGATCCGTTTTATTTGACCGATGGGTCCAACAAAAACAAACAATTAAAATTACAATTAAATTAATATTTTTGAATATTTTACTATTTAAATTTTACTATTTAAATATAAATATTCAAATTGAATAGAAAATCGAATTTCATAATTTTAAATGGTAAGGTAATTTATTTAATTAAATTATTTAATTACTAAATTAAATGGATTTAATATTTAATAGAAATTAAAATTGAATAGAAATAGAAAATAGAATAAGAATATAATTTAATAGTAATAGAATTTTCAATTTCTAATTCCAATTTCTAATCCTAAAATAATAAATAAACAAGAACTCTTGTTCTTATTCAGAAACGCCTCGTGATCTTTAACCAATTCTGCGCTTCAATATAATTACCAGGAATAAGCGCTATGGCCTGTTTTCAATACTCAGCGGCAGATCAGACCAAGCCTCCGCTATTTCTGAATCCCCTGTCAGATAGCCTGTTCTCCCCGGTCGAAATAGGCGGTTCAATTCCTTTCCCTTAGAACCGTGGCGAGTTTCCTACATCCTACGGCTCGGCAGTCAATTCTTTTGGTGTCCCATTTTTTACCTACCCTATATCCAAGTGAATAAGATGAATAAGATTTCTCATAGATCTATCAATTTGTCTCCAGGTTAACAAAGGGGTTAATTCATAAGTTTCAAACTTAATTTTGGATTAAATTAAAAGAAATCTTATCTTTTCTCCACCTTTCGAGAAAAATAAAGCATAGGCGTTTCAGGACTATCATCCGTTAGATTTTCTGAAAGTAATATCTATCGTTTTCATATCATATAAAAATTTATATAGAATCCTTGAAAAGACTTCTTCTCATAAAAGACTTAATGTTTTGGGATCTGATGCTACACCACCGCTCAATAACAGGGGTCGGCTCTATTACATAAGTTGATTCTAATTTTTTATCTCAATCATGACATAAATAAGCAGTTCTTGTTTATTGTATCGACCCAAAAACCTCGCTATTTGATTTTCACGGTCTTTCCTCTATCAATTAGATCTTTATCCATATAGAATAAAGTATCTAAGCATATATTTCTTCATATTTCGACTCATAAGTTTTTTTTTTTGTTACAGCTGATAAAAATCGTTTTTGAACGATACAATATGTAAAACCTTTTTTTTTATTTTCTTTTACTAGCGTATTTAAGCGTTATTTATTACTAGCGTAGTATTAAAAGCTTGGGGTAAGAACGGGTTTCGTTCTAGTGCTCGAAAATAATATTCTAACGCTTTTGTATGTTCTCCGTTACTTGTGGATAAGGCTATGTTATAGAGTATATAACTTCGATCATAGGGATCAATTTCTAGTCGCATAGCTTCATAATAATTCTGTAAGGCCTCCATAATTTCCTTCAGATTGAGCCGACATCCGTTACAGTCGTCATTCGATTCAAAAGAATTTTCTCCGTTCCAAACCGTACATGAGATTTTCACCTCATACGGCTCCTCCTTTATGTATAATAATAGAATATAATCCGTGGAATTAAAAAGGTCGAAAAGATTGTCATTATAGACTGAGCAGGGCTAATGTTTTTACAAGAAATCTCTAGCCAACCTCTTGCAAAATCTTTTCTTACCATCAAGCGTGTTCGTATTAATAAAAAAGTAAGCTTCAACAATTTCTTTGTTCTCAACGCTCCTTAATTTCCAGGAATTAGTCACTTCAACAATCTTCGATGGTTATATGGGTATCCAAAGTACGAACAAGATGGATGTTTGTTGTCCCAACCATTTCTCTTAGTTCCGATCCCCCGAAAGGGAATCATTAATAACAAAGTTTTCGTGTTGTTGATTCCTAGGTGTAGTGCTTCTTCTCTATGCCGCCTATTGGTACTAGTGTAAACAGGGTTGACCTACAATACAGACCCATACCATAGGTAAACGCTCGCTCAATACTCAATCAACAATTGACATCTGAGTTGCATTAATCGAGAATACACAACAGAAGAAATTGCTTTATTTATAAACTTTACCTTCAACAAGTGTAGATTTTTTTTTCAATGTCTTTTATTTTCTATTATGATTAATATCTTTTTTCCTAAGACTGAGAGCGAAAAAGTAAATAAATATATAATAATAATAATAATCAAATCGCACCATCTCTATAATAAATAAATGCCTCTTTTTTTTCTGAAGTTGTCAAAATTATTCGTAATAAGATATTGGCTACAATTAAAAATGTCTTATCAATAAAATTTCCATTTATATGTGATTTAGACATAGTAGCAATCTATTCTATAACTCTTTTCATTTACCCCTGGTGAAAGAAAATAAAATGATCTCACAAACAAAGGAAGTGTACAGTACGAAATAACATAAAAGCAGACCCATTCCATAAAAACGAATCCTCTCTTTCCGCACCTTCACTAATTCGCCAATGTAACTGGCTACACTGACTACAATGTATCAAATCAAATAAGAACAGATACTATTAGACCCTTCTTTGAATAGATTTTAGATAGATTCTCTATTCCTTTAGATAGATTCTCTATTCCCAATTCCTTTTTATTTTAATATGGAATACTGAAAATAGCGGACGAAGATGAAAATCTCCCCTGCGGATCTATCATACATGAATAGGAAAAAATACCCGAATCAAACCCATCACCCTGTCTTCACTTAACCTTAACTCAGGTGAAAGGGCAGAGAAGCCTTGTTTTGTTATTTTAGTTAGGTTTAAGTCTGACGAATAATATTCTACGACAAGCAATTCATTTATTTTCAAACCAACCCATTTCCTATCTATTATTTGATTGACTAATCCTTTATATTATAATGTGTGAAGAGGTCAAATGCTTTAGTAATTCCTCATGATATGGATGAATCAAGATAATTTTGGATCAGAGTTCTAGATTTTGTTCATCCCTCGCTGGAAATAATATCTCAGGAGTTTGCAGCGATAACAGTATATCTACTGTACGCCCATTAACTAAAATATGTCTATGGTTTAACTAATTGGCGGGCTTGAGGAATATCAATATACCCAATCGAAAAGGATGTTATCCAAGCATTTCAAGTAATTGTACGTAAAACCTGACCTGTTGACCCTTTGGCTTTTCTGGCAATCCGAACGTATTTAGTAATTGTCGTTCTGTGGACCATAATGAAAGCGCAATTTTGTTTTCTTCTAAACGAATACCCGGTATTGATTTTTACCGGGGCGCGATTGGTTTTCTAAGATCCTTCCCGGCTCTAGGCCTTTACTAGATTGGTCGGTAAAGCCCCCCAGACAGCGTATTTTTTTTGAAACAGGCCCTCGGTAACGTGACATAAGGACTCCTTATTAATTTGAATTTTGTTGAAATTTTATAAACCGAAATTAAAACTGAACTAAATGAAGCGAAATCGACTGAAGGATTGTACTACAAATATTAATGAGATGAATGGATCAATATCCATATCCATACTTTTGTATTGTATATAATGTATACAAAAATCAAACAAAATAAAAAATGAAAATAAAAATATATAAAAAAATAAAAAAGATAAAAGATAATATATATAATAATAACAATATATATAAAATAGATATAATAATATAAATAAATTGAATATAATATTCAATATATAAATAAATTAATATAAATAAATAAACCAAAACAAAAAAAAAAATCCTTTTTTGTTTTCTTGATTTATTCTGCAAAGATCTAACTCCTCAAATTTTATCCTAATTGGAAGTTTCTACGACATAATAAACAGACATTGTTGACCTTTGAAAGAAAAAAAGAAAAGGAAAAGCTTCAATGTTCTTTGATTTCAAAGATTTCAAAAAAAACATTATAAATCATGTAAAAAAAAAAGCAAACAAATAAAGGAAGCCGCTATCGGAATCGAATCGATGACCATCGCATTACAATATTACGATCTTATCTATTAACTATCTATTAGTTATTCATAATTACTATGAATTATTAATATGAATTATGAACTTAGAATTTAGAAAACTAGAATTTAAAATTTTGAATGCCATACTTAATATAACAATATAACATATTTATTATAATAAAAATAATGGTAGATTCGATCTGTCTAATATTCAATCTAATATTCAATCTAATGTTGATAGAATATAATAATAAGAATATAATAATTCTATTTTCTTTCAATTTTTAAAATTATTTAAATTATTTAATTCTATTTGATTATTCTATTTAGTTTAGAGTTCTAAATAGAGATAATTAGAATGAAACTTTTTTGACTAAAAAATTCGAATTATCTTCGAATTCGAAATAGAAATGAAATCCAGATCATTCATAATGGGAGACTCCTTTCATTTGTCTTTTGTTTTCATTCATAAAGCGCGCTAAGACGAAAAAAATCGACCGTTCAGTATTCCACCAAATTGCCTGAAAACTGAGAGTAAGTGGCATATATATGTTATGGAATACCCATCCATATTAATTGCGAACACAGAAATGATAAAATATTTTCGATTGGACAAAAAAAAATAAAAATAAATATACATGGTCTCCAATAGAGACGAAAAAAAGATAAACAAACAAGAAAGAAATAAAAAAAAGGAAAGACCCTTCGATATAAGAATCACTATCTATATCTACTAAATCGCATAAAAGAAAGAAAATAAACAAATGAAAGAAAGGGAAAGGAGGGAAGAAGGGGCATCTATTGAGATCTAATCTCAAGACACAGGGGATATGAAAATTGGGTGAACGCTACGGACTTAGTGGATTGAGCCTTGGTAAAACCTACTAAGTGATAACTTTCAAATTCAGAGAACCTGGAATGAAAAATGGGCAATCCTGAGCCAAATCAATTTTACGAAAAAAAACATAAACAAAAGTTCAATGGCGAGAATAATAATAATAAAAAAGGAAGGATAGGTGCAGAGAAATGGAAGCTATTCTAACAAATGGGGTTGACTGTTGGTAAAAGGAATCATATATCGAAATTCAGAAAGGATGCAAGATATACTATATAAATTATAAATAATAAAAAAATAGGTATACTAACGAAAAATTATCTCAAAAATTACGAACCGAACCATTTTTTATATGCAAAATCTATTTATATGAAAAATAAAAGAATTGTCCAAGTTGAAGAAAGAATCGAATAGAATATTCATTAATCAAATCATTCACTCCATAGTCGATAAATCTTTTGAAAACGATTAATCGGACGAGAATAAAGATAAGTCCGTTCTACATGTCAATATCAATACCGACAACAATGAAATTTATAGTAAGAGGAAAATCCGTCGACTTTAAAAATCGTGAGTTCAAGTCCCTCTCCCCAACCTATCTATTTATTTTATCCTACCTTTTTTTTGTTAGGGGTTCAAAGTTCCTTCTGTTTCTCGTTCATCCTATTCTTTTGCCATTTTACAAGCGTATCTAGCAGAATTTTGTTCTCTTATCACATCACAAGTCTTGTGATATATTGTGATATATATATGATATACGTACAAATCTCTTGAGCAAGGAATACCTATTTGAATGATTCATAATCCATATGATTACTCATATGGAAATTTACAAGTCTTCTTTTAAAGATCCAAGAAATTTCCGTTCGAGACTTTTCATTTAATACTTTTTTTTTTTTTTTTCATTTTTAATTGACATGAGACTTAAGTCATCTAGTATTATGAGGATAATGCGTCGGTAATGGTCAGGATAGCTCAGTTGGTAGAGCAGAGGACTGAAAATCTCGTGTCACCAGTTCAAATCTGGTTCCTGGCATATGATTCATTTGTATGAGTATCTACTCTACAAATTAATGATATGATCGACATAATACATACTTATCTAGCTAAGTATCTGGGAGTAAACCCTCTTTTATTTATTTATTTTATTTATTTTTTCTATTTTTATTTTATTTTATCTTTTAAATGAGCAAAAATATATTCTAATGTGTCTATTATAATGTAGTAAAAGAAAAAAATTTGTTATCTTTCCTCTTCTTTTTATTTGTTCACACTGTGGCTCTCACATTCAAAAAGAATGTTAATACTTCATACATATTTTATCATATTTTAATAAAGATGTTTCTTTATTAAAATATTAAAATAGTTGGTTGAAAGAGCCACAAAGTCTGGTCTAGAAAGAGTTCAAGGCTAGAAATAACCAAGACTCATCTCAGCTACAATACAAATAAAATAGAATTCGATTCCCTTTCATTTATTTCTTTGTATTCTCTTTCATATTCCATTTCTTCATTCCCTTCTATGCGACTCTCTAGATTCATCTAAGTGATAATGCGCGATACAAAGTTCACGGTACACCTTGTTGTTCATTCTATTGTCTCGGCTCGTCCGAAATACAATAAAGTCTCCTCAAAAATCGAGAATCTCAATGATGTCTTGTCTTTTATTTCTTTTTATTTATTAGCTAGCCTATCCATAGAATACGAATGAAACCTCAATTCCTCTGTTTGAGCTAGAAGAGAATGTACAAATATTCATTGAATATTCAAGTTGTAATTTTATTTCTTATCATTCAATGACCGTCTTGTATTTCATAAAAATTAGGGCAATATAATCCTTACGTAAAGGCCACCTATCAACTTTCAGGCATTAAGATACGTTTCCAGTCGTGGATGATTCTCAAACAGTCACTTGCGGCGGCTACATCATAGCAACATTGTAACGGAGATAATTGTAACCATATACATATAAAATGCTGTAATGTCGGCCAATGTTCCAGGCTTTATTTGTAAAGTCTCTATTCTCTTGTAATCAAAAGCCCAAAGATCTATAGAACAGCCGTGTTTGACTAGCCAAACAGACAAACGACCCTGCATCTTTTTATCTCTCCCGCACTTTTCTTTTTTATTTGTAATTTGTATAAGATAAGTATTTCACATTTACAGTAAATCACTGAATTATGAAGATTAATTCCGCTGTTTGTTATTCTGTTTCTGTAAAAAAAAATCCTACCTAATTACTAATTCATTGGAAGATAGTAGACCCTTGTAGTTGAAAAATAGCCAGGAGGAATCTCTGAAGTAGATGGTGGATTGATAGAGTAATCCTTGATTATAATTTCCAGTACAGTACTGCGTACAGACAAAACTTGTGATTGGTAGTATTAAACACCGATCCCCCCTGTTGAGATCTAATTCGATCTTCACTTAGATTTCATGAGATATTTTCTTACGAAGTTTTGTTATAGCATCTATAACTGCCTCCAGGTTTAGGGGACAGCCCGGCAAATAGACATCCACAGGAATTAGTATCGACCCCCCGAACAGTACAAGTCAGTACTGAACATCCCTGTAATTGTACACGCACCATAGCAATAACATATTTAGGTTCGGGCATTTGTTCATATAACTCACTAAAGAGGAGCCATTTTCATTGTTACTGTTCCAGCTGTTAAATTAGTCCGCCTGTTCAGGACTCGATCTTGGTACCGACCATAACGATCAAGTCGAATCGTGACCTATCAGTAAACAAATTCAATAAAGCAACAACTGGTACCATAAAAGTGGCATACCATAAGCTGAAGTCTTGACCAATTTGAAAGATCATTTAATGTAGTTGAATAGCTGAATTTGATTATTCGATCAAGTAAGGGGAAATTCGTGGAATTATTTATCGAATAATTATTAAAATTTTGACTTTTTCTTTCTTTTTAAATGATCTGAATATTGGTCAAGACCATTCAATGTTTTTCATACTGCATTATGGTACCAACAATTGCTTTATTGAATTTTGCTTCTATTAATAGGCTACCCCCAATGACATGATCATTGCCCATGGATAAAGTAAAAAGATCGAGTCAAAAACAGGCGGACTAGAGCAAACATATAACAGCTGGAACAGTAACAATGAAAAATGGCTCATTGGTTTAGTACCCGATTCATAACTACAAGTTTTCTGGACCCTTTCTAATCAGGTTAAAACTCCAGAAATTAGCGTGTAAATAAATACAGGGGGATGTTCAGAAATGCCCAGAAAATATCATATTCGGGGGTCGATACATGGGCGAGCTCTGTGGATGTTTGAAAAATAGATCGGGCTAGTCCCCCCGAAACCTGGATTCATTATAGATGTCATAACAAAACTATTTGAAAATATCTCAAAACAATGAAGATCGAATTAATCTCAATTTTTTATTTTATATCTCTATATATTTCTATATATTATTTATATATTATTTATAATATATATATATATATTTAATATATTGAGTTGAATATATATTTAATAAATTCTGTATGAAATTATGTTTATGGGAAGAACGTGTCAACAAATCCATACAATTAAGGAGCTTTTAGATCCGTGTGACTCAATATTAAATTCGATTTGAGTTGAATTGAATTAGGTTGGTTTTTTTTCTTCTTCTTTTTTTACCTTTACTGGATTCGTGTCATAATTTTGACTCTAAGAATTCACACAAATTTGGTGGTATACCGGAAGAAGTCTCACCAACTTAGAAAATATTTATTGTATACGGACTCCGTTTATGAACCTAGAATAAAACAACAAGGGTTATTATCAAAATGTGAACTATTTCAAAGACCAACATGCATTTTTTTTTGCATTGGGCTCTTTCATTAACTGATAGAAGGGAATCAAGAAATCTACCATATAATATATATTTTTCTAAGAAAAAATGAAAGGGAATCGAATGCTCTGATTTATTACTGATAGCTGAGATGAGTCCAAAGTATTTCAAAGCCTTGAACCCTCTTGACGTAGGACTTTTGGTTGGCCTAGATCAACCTAAGTTAAATGAGTCTCTATCAAAGAAATTAAAAAATTAAAAATGAAAAATATGTACCTTAAGATTCAACATTCGAAAAGAATTTTGAGGGAGCCTTATACTCGTATGCCTATAAAAAGAAGAGGAAAGGTATTCACCCTATCAATATCTTTACTACATTATAATAGACACATTAGGAATATACTTTGGATCCTTTAAAAAGATAAACAATCATAGTTTATCATATTATGTAGATACTTTCTTGTCAAGATGATATTAGATGATCCAACAACATAATCATACCTTTTTGGTCGGTTTGATTGGTATTGCTTAGAAGTAATATTGGATTTATAATCTATCGATGTGATAGTCCTTTTCTTTCTCTTTATGATTCCTTATGATAATAAAATGTCTTTTTCATCTATTCTATTTCCGTTTTCAATTTTCAAATTTTTTCGTTAGATCAAAATCTGATTTCACTTTTTGATTGTATTTGATTCTATTTAATCGGCAGAATCAAAATGGGATGTATAAACGAAAGTTCTGTTTATACGAAATTCTTTCGATTAACCAACCAGTTACGAAATCGCATGCGTTGATAGCCTCTACTCGTGTCCTAGCCCGTCTGGAGAGAGCTTTGCCTTTGCCTCTTGCCTTCAGCTTTCTCAAGTGAACTTCCGCTATTTCAAGAGCTTGCTGAGCCTCTTGTGGATCAATGTCACTACCCTTGTCCGCATCATTTACTAAAATAGTGATTTCATTGTTGCTATTCTAGCAAACCACCCATCAGAGCCATCGTTAACCATTGGATAAAATGATTTCTTCACTTCTGAATCCCAAACAATTCGATTGAGGTAAGTACATAAGATTTAAGGTCCATTTCTTCAATTTGCTCTCCATTTCTAAGTTCGTAGCCTTCGCAATGCTTCATCGATATTACCTACCACCAAATAAAAGGCCTGTTCAGGAAGACCGTCTAATTCTCCGGAAAGGATCAATTTAAACCCTTCAATTGTTTCTGCTAGGCCAACGTATTTCCCAGAGACAGTAAATACTTCCGCTACGAAAAGGGTTGTGATAAGAAACGCTCAATTTTTCGCGCTCTTGCTGGTTAAGCGATCCTCTTCAGACAATTCGTCAGCAAGGATAGCTATAATGTCCTGAAGTTCTTTGTAACGTTGTAGGTTTGTAACCCTTTGCGCAGTTTCATAATGTTCCTCACCAACGATTCGAGGTTGGAGCATAGTTGACGTTAGTCTAAGGATCTACCGCGGGATAAATACCTTTGGCAGCTAATCCTCTTGATAGTACGGTGGTAGCATCTAAATGCGCAAATGTTGTAGCGAGGGCAGGGTCATTCAAATCATCCACCATAAACTGCTTGAATAAAAGTTATGGATCCCTCCTTGGTAAGTAATTCTTTCTTGTAAAGTACCCATTTCGGTACTAAGGGTGGGTTGATAACCCACAGCGGAAGGCATTCTACAATAAAGGCGAATACTTCGGATCCCGCTTGGATAAAGCGGAAGATATTGTCTATAAATAGAAGTACGTCTTGTTCATTAACATCTCCGGAAATATTCTGCCATAGTTAGGGCAGTCAACCCAACTCTCATACAGGCTCCTGGCGGTTCATTCATCTGACCGTAGACTAAAGCCACTTTTTTGATTCCGCAAGATTTTGTTCATTAATTACTCCAGATTCTTTCATTTCCATGTAAAGATCATTTCCTTCACGATCCGTTCACCTACTCCGCCAAATACGGATACCCCCCATGAGCTTTCGCAATGTTGATCAATTCCATAATAAGTACTGTTTTACCTACCCCAGCCCCCAAATAGTCCGATTTTTTCCTCCGACGATAAAGAGCTAAAAGATCGACTACTTTAATTCCTGTTTCAAAAATAGATAATTTTGTATCTAATTGTATAAAAGCGGGCGCGGGTTTATGAATAGGGGATGTTGTGCGAGTATCTACAGGACCTAAATTATCGGCAGGCTCCCCAAGCACGTTAAAAATTCGTCCTAGGGTCGCTCCGCCGACACTGGAACACTAGAGGCGCTCCCGTGTCAATCACTTCCATTCCTCTCATTAGACCCATCTGTAGCGCTCATAGCTACAGCTCTAACTCGATTATTTCTAATAATTGCTGTACCTCACTGAGTTACATTAATTTGTTGACCGGCAGTATCTCGACCCTTAACTACTAAAGCATTGTAAATATTAGGCATCTTGCCCGGGGAAATACATCAGTACTGGACCGATGATTTGAAATACGTCCCCAGATTTTCTTTTTCAAGCGTGGAAACTCCAGGAACAGAAGTAGTAGGATTTAGTCTCATAATATAATAAAGTGAAATATGTCAATTTTTTTTCAAAATTATCTAATACAAATAAATCTTCGACAGGAGATTGATCAGTTAATTCAATAAGAAATGGGGGTTAGCACTCGATTTCGTTGGTACCATCCAATTGAATGCAATTCAATTGGATTGTTTGTTTTTATTCAATGAAGGAATTTTAAGTTCAACCAACCTATTTTCAAAATAGGAAGTGGATAAATAAAAATTTTGAGAGTCTTTAATTTGTCTATCATTATTGAGGCAATACCATCCATATTATCTATGGAATTCGAACCCGAACTCTATTTATGATTCCTTATTTCTATCGCATTTTTCTATCTCATTTTCGTATTTTATTTTTTTATATCGATTTTTTTTTACGTCCAACCTCCCACCTTTTTTTCCATCTATATTCCTTTTTTCATTTCATGAACAGATTACGCTATTTTCACATCTAGGATTTATATATACAACATATATTACTGTCAAAGCTGTCAAGGGTGAATTTATTATTTTGTAGTAGTGAGTTTAATTTCTTATTTTTTATTATTGATTTCTTATATGAGTTTATATTATATAATTTTCTAATTTCTATTAGATATTAGAATATTAATTCTAATTAATTCTATTTCTAATTAATTCTATTATATATTTATATATTCTAATATATATATTAGAATATATATTCTAATTATTATATTTTATTTATAATATATTATATTAATATTTAAATTAATATTTTATTTAAATTTTATTTAAATTAATATTTAATATTATTTTTTATATTATTTATTATTATTTATATATTTCTATTACATTTATTTTCATTTATTTTATTTGCATTTTCGATTCAAAAAAGTAAGGAATTATAAACTTGAATGATAATTTTTGAAAGATTTCTTCGAAAAGGTTTCATTAACTCCTCATTTATGTCGAGTAGACCTTGTTATTGCGAGGTTCTTAATTCATGAGTTGTAGGGAGGACTTATGTCACCACAAACAGAGACTAAAACAGGTGTTGGATTCCAAGCCGGTGTTAAAGTATAAATTGACTTATTATACTCCTCAATATGAAGTCAAAGATACTGATATCTTGGCAGCCTTCCGAGTAACTCTCAGCGGAGTTGCGCCTGAGAAGCAGGGGCCGCGGTAGCTTTCTTGAATCTTCTCTGGTACATGGACAACCGTGTGGACCATGGGCTTACCAGCCTTGATCGTTACAAAGGCGATGCTACCACATTGATCCCGTTCCTGGAAGACGATCAATATATATGTTATGTAGCTTACCTTAGACCTTTTTGAAGAAGGTTCTGTTACTAACATGTTTACTTCCATTGTGGGTAATGTATTTGGGTTCA
>JAGYYJ010003003.1:0-39915 GCA_019671005.1 Hibiscus mutabilis | reverse complement strand
AACCGGTATACAAACTTTTAGGTAATCGATGGAGCAATTTAAGATTGGAATCCATACAATGCCAACCAATTGGTAGAAATGAAAAGTACAAGGGTGTGATAGAAATGACTCACCTCTCAAAACAACAGGATCACTTCTGATCCGATGGGGTAGCCGGAGGCCGTGGAGGAGCAACGGCAACAACACCCAAAAATAGCAACCCAATGCTGTCCAAGAATAAATTCTGTAGGCAGCATCCTCGAGCAACACAAAGTAAAGCGTCGGCAAGGAAAGAGATGGAAGGGAGAGGAGGAAGGTGGAGATTGGTATGACGGTTGTGCTGAGCAGGGGAGAAGAGGAAGGCGGAGATTGGATGGGTTGAGAGAGTTGCGAGAGATGAGAGGATTTAACACACCACACCCGTTGGAATTTTAACCGAACTCGCTGGAATTTTAACCGAGTAACCCGCTGGAATTTTAACTAGTAAAAACTTCTAAAAATGAGGTTAAGCTATATAATCATGTTTAAAAGCCCTTAAATAAATATTTTAAGTCATAAAATTTGATTTAATCTTATTTTTAGCCGTTTTGTTGGGGTTTAAGGCGTGCATGTCTAAATGAGCTTTACAATGGATTCGATGGAATTTTAACCAAGTAAAAAGTTCTAAAATTGAGATTAAGCTGTATAATCATGTTCAAAAGCCTATAACTAAATATTTTAATTTATAAAATTTGATTTAATCATGTCCAAATGGGCTTTACAATGGACCTGTTGAAATTTTAACCGAGTAAAAAGTTCTAAAGTTGAGGTTAAGCAATATAATCATATTCAAAATCCCATAATCAAATATTTTAACTCATAAAATTTGATTTAATCTTATTTTGTGGCAGTTTTGTTGGGTTTAAGGCGTACATATTTAAATGGGCTTTACAGTGGACCTGTTAGAATTTTAACCGAGTCAAAAATTCTGAAAATGAGGATAAGCTATATAATCATGTTCAAAAGCCCATAACTAAATATTTTAAGTCATAAAATGTGATGTAATCTTATTTTTCGACCCTGTTTTGTTGGGGTTTAAGGTGTGCACGTCTAAATGGGCTTTACAGTGGACCCATTAGAATTTTAACTGAGTAAAAAGTTTAGAAATTGAGGTTAAGCTGTATAATCATATTCAAAAGCCTATAACTAAATGTTTTAAGTCATAAAATTTAATTTAATCTTAATTTTCTGCCGTTTTGTTGGGGATTAATGCGTGCATGTCTAAATGGGCATCACAATGGACCCGTTGAAATTTTAACCGCGTAAAAAGTTTTAAATTTGATTTAATCTTATTTTGTGGTCGTTTTGTTGGGTTTAAGGCATTCATGTCTAACTGAGCTTTATAGTGGACCTGTTGAAATTTTAACCGAGGAAAAATCTCTGAAAATGAGGTTAAGCTATATAATCATGTTCAAAAGCTCATAACTAATTATTTTAAGTCATTAAGTATGATTTAATCTTATTTTTGGGCGTTTTACTAGGGTTTAAGGTGTGCATGTCTAAATGGGCTTCACAGTGGAGCTGTTGGAATTTTAACCGAGTAAAATTTTTTGAAAATGAGGTTAAGCTTCAAAAGCCCATAACTAAATATTTTAAGTCATAAAATGTGATTTAATCTTATTTTTCGGCCGTTTTGTTGGGGTTTAAGGCGTGCACATCTAAATGGGCTTTATAGTGGACCCGTTGGAATTTTAACCAAGTAAAAAGTTTTAAAATTGAGTTTAAGCTATATAATCATGTACAAAAGCCCATAAATAAATATTTTAGTTTATAAAATTTGATTTAATCTTATTTTGCCACCATTTTGTTGAGGTTTAAGGCGTGCATGTCTAAATGGGCTTTACGTGGACAAGTTGGAATTTTAACAAAGTAAAAAGTTCTAAAATTGAGGTTAAGCTAATCATATTTAAAATCCCATAATCAAATATTTTTAACTCATAAAATTTGATTTAATCTTATTTTGTGGTCATTTTGTTGGGTTTTTGGCGTGCATGTTTAAATGGACTTTATAGTGGACCCGTTGGAATTTTAGACTAGTAAAATTTTCTGAAAATGAGGATAAGCTATATAATCATGTTCAAAAGCCCAAAACTAAATATTTTAAGTCATAAAATCTGATTCAATCTTATTTTTCGGCCATTTTGTTGGGGTTTAAGGCACGCATGTCTAAATGGGCTTTATAGTGGACCCGTTGGAATTTTAACCGAGTAAATTTTTTTGAAAATGAGGTTAAGCTTCAAAAGCTCATAACTAATTATTTTATGTCACAAAATGTGATTTAATCTTATTTTTTAGCCGTTTTATTGTGGTTTAAAGCGTGCATGTCTAAACGAGGTTAAGTTGTATAATCATTTTCAAAAGGCCATAAATAAATATTTTAAGTCATAAAATATGATTTATGCTTATTTTTCGGCTGTTTTGTTGGGGTTTAAGGCGTGCATGTCTATATGGGCTTCACAGTGGACCCGTTGGAATTTTAACCTAGTAAAAATTTCTGAAAATGAGGTTAATCTATATAATCAAGTTCAAAAGCCCATAACTAAATATTTAAAGTCGTAAAATGTGATTTAATCTTATTTTCAGCCGTTTTGTTGGGGTTTAAGGTGTTCATGTCTAAATGTGATTTACAGAGGACCCGTTGGAATTTTTAACCGAGTAAAAATTTCTAAAATTTAGGTTAAGCTGTATAAGCATGTTCAAAAGCCCATAATTAAATATTTTAATTCATAAAATTATATTTAATCTTATTTTGTAGCCATTTTGTTGGGTTTAATGCGTGCATATTTAAATGGGATTAAGCTATATAATCATGTTCAAAAGCCTATAACTAAATATTTAAAGTCATAAAATGTGATTTAATCTTATATTTCGGCTTTGTTGAAGTTAAAGGCGTGCATGCCTAAAAGGGCTTTACAGTGGACCCGTTGGAATTTTAACCGAGAAAAAAGTTCTGAAAATAAGGTTAAGCTATATAATCATGTTCAAAAGCCCATAGGTAAATGTTTTAAGTCATAAAATGTGATTTAATCTTGTTTTCGGCCGTTTTGTTGTGGTTTAAAGCGTACATGTCTAAATGGGCTTTATAGAAGAACAGATGGCATTTTTTTTGAAGAAAGGTGGGCCTCATTAAAAACCCATCTAAAGTCAAACATGGCCAAGAGTACCCAAATATATTAACTTGGATGAGAAATAATCTCAGTAATTACAAAGGAATGAAGATAATAGGGATAATTCGAACCAAAAAAGTGGACGACATAGACCTTAGAGCCCTAGAGGCAAGAGTGTGGGCATTTTAACCAAGTAAAAAGTTCTAAAATTGAGGTTAAGTTGTATAATAAAGTTGAAAATCCCATAAATATATAATCAAGTTTAATCCGTGCATGTCCCAATGGGATTTACAATGGACCCGTTGGAATTTTAACCGAGTAAAAAGTTCTAAAATTGGGGTTAAGCTATATAATCATATTGAAAAGCCCAAAATTGAACATTTTAACTCATGAAATTTGATTTATTCTTATTTTGTGGTCGTTTTGTTGGGTTTAAGGCGTGCATGTCTAAATTGCCTTATAGAGGACTTGTTGGAATTTTATCCGAGTAAAATTTTTTGAAAATTAGGTTAAGCTATATTATTATATTCCATAGCCCATAATAAAATATTTTAACTCATAAAATTTGATTTAATCTTATTTTGTGGCCGTTTTGCTGGGTTTAAGGCGTGCATGTTTAAATGGGCTTTACAATGGACCCGTTGGAATTTTAACCGAGTAAAAATTTCCAAAAATGAGGTTAAGCTATATAATCATGTTAAAAAGCCCATAAATAAATATTTTAAGTCAAAATGTGATTTAATCTTATTTTTCAGCCGTTTTGTTGGAGTTTAACACGTGCATGTCTAAATGGGCTTTACAGTGGACCCATTAGAATTTTAACTGAGTATAAAGTTTTGAAGTTGATGTTAAGGTATATAATCATATTAAAAAGCCCAGAATCAAATATTGCAACACCAGTGAAATTTGATTTAATCTATTTTGTGGCCGTTTTGTTGGGTTTAAGGCGTGCACATCTAAATGGGCTTATAGTGGACCTGTTGGAATTTTAACCGAGTAAAAATATATGAAAATGAGGTTAAGCAATATAATCATATTCCATAACCCATAATTAAATATTTTAACTTATAAAATTTGATTTAATCTTATTTTGTGGCCGTTTTGCTAGGTTTAAGGCATGTATGCTTGAATGGGTTTTACAGTGGACCCATTAGAATTTTAACCGAGTAAAAACTTCTGAAAATGATGTTAAGCTATATAATCATGTTCATAAGCCCATAAATAAATATTTTAAGTCATAAAATATGATTTAATATTATTTTTTGGTCGTTTTGTTGGGGTTTGGCGCGCTTGTCTAAATGGGCTTTACAGTGGACCCGTTAGAGTTTTAACAGAGTATAAATTTATGAAAATGAGGTTTAGCTATATAATCATGTTCAAAAGCCCATAAATAAAAAATTTAAAGTCGTTAAATGTGATTTAATCTTATTTTCAGTCGTTTTGTTGGGGTTTATGGCGTGCATGTCTAAATGGGCTTTACAGTGGACTCGTTGTAATTTTAACCGATAAAAAAGTTTTGGAATTGAGGTTAAGCTATATAATCATGTTCAAAAGCCCATAATTAAATATTTTAAGTCATAAAATATGATTTAATCTTATTTTTTGGCCGTTTTGTTGGGTTTTTAGGCATGCATGTCTAAATGGGCTTTACAGTGGACCCGGTGGAATTTTAAATGAGTAAAAAGTTCTGAAATTGAGTTTAAGCTATATAATCATATTCAAAAGCCCATAATCAAATATTTTAACTCATAAAATTTCATTTCATCTTATTTTATTGCCGCTTTGCTCGGTTTAAGGCATGCATGTTTAAATGTCCTTTACAATGTACTTAGTGGAATTTTAACTGAGTAAAAGTTCTGAAGATGAGGTTGAGCTGTAGAATCATGTTCAAAAGCCCATAAGTAAGTGTTTTAAGTCATAAAATGTGATTTAATCTTTTTTTTTGTCATTTTGTTGTGGTTTAAGGCGTACATGTCTAAATGGGCTTGATAGAGGACCAGTTGGCATTTTAACCGAGTAAAAAGTTCTAAAATTAAGGTTAAGCTGTATAATCATGTTCAAAATCCCATAACTAAATATTTTAATTTATAAAATTTGATTTAATCTTATTTTGCGGCCATTTTGTTGGGTTTAAGTAGTGCTTGTCTCAATGGGATTTACTCTACCGTGTAAAAAGTTCTAAAATTGAGGTTAAGCTATATAATCATATTGAAAAGCCCATTATCAAATATTTTTACTCATGAAATTTGATTTATTCTTATTTTGTGGCCGTTTTGTTAGGTTTAAGGCATTCATGTCTAAATCGGCATATAGTGGACCTGTTGGAATTTTATCCAAGTAAAAATTTTTGAAAATGAGTTTAAGCTATATAATCATATTCCATAGCCCATAATCAAAGATTTTAACTCATAAAATTTTATTTAATCTTATTTTGTGGTTGTTTTGCTAGGTTTAAGGCGTGCATGCTTAAATGGGCTTTATAGTGGACCCGTTAGAATTTTAACCGAGTAAAAATTTCTAAAAATGAGGTTAAGCTATATAATCATGTTCAAAAGCCCATAAAAATATTTTAAGTCACAAATTGTGATTTAATCTTATTTTTCGGCCGTTTTGTTGTGGTTTAAGACGTAGATGTCTAAATGAGCTACATACCGTTTTGTTGGGTTTAAGGCGTGCACGTCTAAATGGGCTTATAGTAGACACGTTGGAATTTTATCTGAGTAAAAATTTATGAAAATGAGGTTAAGCTATATAATCATATTCTATAGCCTATAATCAAATATTTTAACTCATAAAATTTGATTTAATCTTATTTTGTGGCCGTTTTGCTAGGTTTAAGGCATGCATGTTTAAATAGGCTTTAGAGTGGTCCCGTTGGAATTCTAACCGAGTAAAAATTTCTAAAAATGAGGTTAAGCTATATAATCATGTTCAAAAGCTCATAAATAAATATTTTAAGTCCTAAAATGAGGTTAAGCTAGGTTGAAGACGTGCACGTCTAATGGGCTTTACAGTGGACCTGTTGGAATTTTAACCGAGTAAAAAGTTTTGAAATTGAGGTTAAGTTATATAATCATATTCAAAAGCCCATAATCGAATATTTTAACACTAGTGAAATTTGATTTAATCTTATTTTGTGGTCTTTTTGTTGAGTTTAAGGCGTGCATGTCTAAATGTGCTTATAGTGGAACAGTTGGAATTTTATCCGAGTAAAAATTTATGAAAATAAAGTTAAGCTATATAATCATATTCCATAGCCATAATAAAATATTTTAACTCATAAAATTTGATTTAATCTTATTTTGTGGTCGTTTTGTTTTACTGGGTTTAAGGCATGCATGTTTAAATGGGCTTTATATAGTGGACCCGTTGGAATTTTAACCGAGTAAATTTTTTTGAAAATGAGGTTAAGCTATATAATAATGTTCGAAAGCCCATAACTAAATATTTTAAGTCATAAAATATGATTTAATCTTATTTTTCGGCCGGATTGTTGGGGATTAAGGCGTGCTTGTCTAAATGGGCTTTATAGTGGACTCGTAATTTTAACAGGTAAAAAGTTATAGAATTGAGGTTAAGCTATATAATCATGTTCAGAAGCCCATAAGTAAATATTTTAAGTCATAAAATGTGATTTAATCATATTTTTTGGCCGTTTTGTTGGGGTTTAAGGCGTGCATGTCTAAATGGCTTTACATTGGACCCGTTGGAATTTTAACAGAGTAAAAAGTTCTAAAATTGAGGTTAAGCTATACAATCATATTCAAAAGCCCATAATCAAATATTTTAACACTAGTGAAATTTGATTTAATCTTATTTTGTGGCCCTTTTGTTGGGTTTAAGGCATGCACGTCTAAATGGGCTTATAGTGGACTGTTGGAATTTTAACCGAGTAAAAATATATGAAAATGAGGTTAAGCAATATAATTATATTCCATAACCCATAATTAAATTATTTAACTTATAAAATTTGATTTAATCTTATTTTGTGGCCGTTTTGCTAGGTTTAAGGCATGCATGCTTAAATGGGTTTTATAGTGGACCTATTAGAATTTTAACCGAGTAAAAACTTCTGAAAACGAGGTTAAGCTGTATAATCATGTTCATAAGCCCATAACTAAATATTTTAAGTTATAAAATGTGATTTAATCAGATTTTTTGGCCGTTTTGTTTGGGTTTAAGGCGTGCTTGTCTAAATGGCTTTACAGTGGACCCGTTGGAATTTTAACAGAGTAAAATTTTATGAAAATGAGGTTTAGCTATATAATCATGTTCAAAAGCCCATAAATAAAAATTTTAAGTCGTTAAATGTGAATTAATCTTATTTTTGAGTCGTTTTGTTGGGGTTTATGGCGTGCATGTCTAAATGGGCTTTACAATGGACTCGTTGTAATTTTAACCTAAACCCAACAAAACAGCCACAAAATAAGATTAAATCAAATTTCATGAGTTAAAATATTTGATTATGGGATTTTGAATATGATTATATAGCTTAACCTCAATTTTGGACCTTTTTACTCGGTTAAAATTCTAACAGGTCCAATGTAAAGCCCTTTTAAACATGCACGCCTTATACCCCACCAAAATGGCCGCAAAATAAGATTGAATCAAATTTTATAGCTTAATATGATTATATAGCTTAACCTCATTTTCATAAATTTTTACTCGGATAAAATTCCAACGGGTCTACTATAATCCCATTTAGACATGCACGCCTTAAACCCAACAAAGCAGTATATAGCCCATTTAGACATCCACGTCTCAAACCCCAACAAAACGGCCGAAAAATAAGATTAAATCACAATTTATGACTTAAAATATTTTGTTATGAGCTTTTGAACATGATTATATAGCTTAACCTCATTTTTATAAATTTTTACTCGGTTAAAATTCCAACGGGTCCACTATAAAGCCCATTTAAACATGCACGCCTTAAACCTAGCAAAACGGCCACAAAATAAGATTAAATCAAATTTTATGAGTTAAAATCTTTGATTATGGGCTATGGAATATGATTATATAGCTTAACCTCATTTTCAAAAATTTTTACTTGGATAAAATTCCAACGGGTCCTGATACGAGCACGAGAGGGGTCAAAATAATCATCTTGGAAAAGAAGTTGAAACTCCTTTGCAAGTCAGAAACATCAGTCAACTTGGGAAGCAATTTTGGATGGGATTCAAGAATTTATGGGTCAACATGTCTTCTTAAAATTTATCCGGCTGCAAATTAGCTTTCCAATGCATCTTGAAACGCCTTAATCGGACATCTGGATCTCAAGATACGTCTATTTTAGCGAAGACAGCGCATGCAGAAATTCCTATACGGGATTAATACGGGATTTTTGGATAATTACGAATTTTCAAGATTTTATTTGATTATTTGTAATTTAAATCAATATAGGATTTTGCAATATCTATTAGGATCAGATTTATTTAATTATGATTTTATTTTTAGCATTTATTTATTATTAGAAGTTACTTATCTAATTAGGTGATTAGATTTTAGCATTTATTTATTGTATTTAATTCCTAAGTTTAGTAGGATTAGAACTTCTCCATGGCCTATTTAAAGGAGGCTTCACCCACATTGTAATTCAGATTTGAATGATTAAATAAAATTCTCTTTTGAGTTCCAACTTGCAAGAACATTATCTTGCGTTTTAGAAGCAAATCGATTTTCAAGTTCTCTGGGATTTGTTGTTGAGGATCTTCACACTCCTGCTTGCCCATACAAAAGTGTTTGGGAGGGTGGGTTAGAGCCGCTTGAGGTTGCTTGCTTAGATAATTGCGTCTAAGAGGGTGCCTAGGACAACTATCAATTCATCACGCCATCTCCACATATTCAAGCTTCCTCCATTGACGCCACCGCCATAAGCAAATCTGAATTTTTAGATTTGTTCTTTACTTATCTCTTTTAATCTTTTTTTATATTCTTATTTCTTATCATATAATCCTTCATCTTGTCTTTCTTTCTTTAAATTTCCAGCCTTGAATCTGAAAATTTCATGTTCCCTTCTCTTTTCTCTTGAATTTTCAGATCTGCCAAAACTTCCTTGATTGAGTCTAGAGCTCCTAGTTCTTGTAACAACTTGATTGAAGGCTTCCAAATCCAAGATTGCGCTACTCTATCATTTGGTATCGGATTCAGGTCGTTTTTGAGGATGTCTTTGAGCAACGTATTGGATTTTACCCTTTTGGGGACTCGATGTCATTATTGTTGTCGACTAGATCATTCAGGGTATGATTGTCCAGATAAGCTTTATTTTCAAGAAAATTTTTTGAGAGATATGTTGTCTGAATTCATGTCTTCTAATGATATTGAAATCTAAGATCCGGAGCATGTTCAAGAAATTTGTTATTCTAAAGAACATGAGGAAGACGATACAATCGAGAGTTTAACCTTGCCTATTGATGAGGAAGAAATTATAAGTAGTGTGTTTGTTTCCAGTGACGGACCTACTATTCCGATTCAAGATGATCATCAAACGACAAACACCGACGAAGGTACCTTACAATCAAAAGGTATAATTGAATGTTTTCAGAATTCTATTTATGCTTATTCCTCTTTTAGCATTAATAACAATTTTGAAGATGAGAATGAGTTATTTTACGACCAAAAGAACAATCGTGATGATCCCAATGAGAAGGAACTTGTAAATTACATTGCAAAAAGAGACTGCAAAAGGATCCTTCAAGACGTCTTCTCTTCTATGGTACTTTGATGAACTTCCTCTATTTACCGATCTAGATTTGAGGGCGAATCTTTTTGAGGAGCGGGGGAATGATACGAGCACGAGAGGGGTCAAAATAATCATCTTGGAAAAGAAGTTGAAACTGTTTTGCAAGTCAGAAACATCAGTCAACTTGCGAAGCATTTTTGGATGGGATCCAGGCATTTATGGGTCAACATGTCTGCTTAAAACTTGTCCGGCTGCAAATTAGCTTTCCAACACATCTTGAAACACCTTAATCGGACATCTAAATCTCAAGATACGTCTATTTTAGCGAAGACAACGCATGCAGAAATTCCTATACGGGATTTTTGGATAATTACGAATTTTCAAGCTTTTATTTGATTATTTGTAATTTAAATCAATATAGGATTCTGCAATATCTATTAGGATCAGATTTATTTAATTATGATTTTATTTTTAGAATTTATTTATTATTAGAAGTTACTTATCTAATTAGGAGATTAGATTTTAGTATTTATTTATTGTATTTAATTCCTAAGTTTAGTAGGATTATAACTTCTCCATGGCCTATATAAAGGAGGCTTCACCCACATTGTAATTCAGATTTGAATGATTAAATAAAATTCTCTTTTGAGTTCCAACTTGCAAGAACATTATCTTGTGTTTTAGAAGCAAATCGATTTTCAAGTTCTCTGGGATTTGTTGTTGAGGATCTTCACACTCTTGCTTGCCCATACAAAAGCGTTTGGGCGGGTGGGTTAGAGCCGCTTGAGGTTGCTTGCTTAGATAATTGCGTCTAAGAGGGTGCCTAGGACAACTATCAATTCATCACGCCATCTCCGCATATTCAAGATTCCTCCATTGACGCCACCACCATAAGCAAATCTGAATTTTTAGATTTGTTCTTTATTTATCTTTTTAAATCTTTTTTTTCTATTCTTATTTCTTATCATATAATCCTTCATCTTGTCTTTCTTTCTTTAAATTTCCAGCCTTGAATCTGAAAAAATCAAATTTCCCTTCTCTTTTCTTTGAATTTTCAGATTTCAATATGATTTAAACTTCCTTGATTGAGTCTAGAGCTCCTAGTTCTTGTAACAACTTGATTGAAGGCTTCCAAAACCCAAGATTGCGCTACTCTATCATTTGGTATCGGATTCAGGTCATTTTTGAGGATGTCATTGAGCAACGTATTGGATTTTACCCTTTTTAGGGACTTTTATGTCATTATTGTTGTCGACTAGATCATTCAGTAGGTATGATTGTCCGTATAAGCTTTATTTTTCAAGAAAAATTTTGAGAGATATGTTGTCCAATTCATGTCTTCTAATGATATTGAAATCCAAGATCCGGAGCATGATCAAGAAATTTGTTATTCTAAAGAACATGAGGAAGACGATACCATCGAGAGTTTAACCTTGCCTATTGATGAGGAAGAAATTATACGTAGTGTGTTTGTTTCCAGGGACGAACCTACTATTCCGATTCAAGATGATCATCAAACGACAAACACCGACGAAGGTACCTTACAATCAAAAGGTATAATTGAATGTTTTCAGAATTCTATTTATGCTTATTCCTCTTTTGGCATTAATAACAATTTTGAAGATGAGAATGAGTTATTTTACGACCAAAAGAACAATCGTGATGATCCCAATGAGAAGGAACTTGTAAATTACATTGCAAAAAGAGACTGCAAAAGGATCCTTCAAGACGTCTTCTCTTCTATTGTATTTTGATGAACTTCCTCTATTTACCGATCTAGATTTGAGGGCGAATCTTTTTGAGGAGCGGGGGAATGATACGAGCACGAGAGGGGTCAAAATAATCATCTTGGAAAAGAAGTTGAAACTGCTTTGCAAGTCATTGAATATCATTTATGCACTTATTTTTGGCATTTTTTTGATGGGATCCAGGCATTTATGGGTCAACATGTCTGCTTAAAACTTGTCCGGCTGCAAATTAGCTTTCCAACACATCTTGAAACACCTTAATCGGACATCTGAATCTCAAGATACGTCTATTTTAGCGAAGATAACGCATACAGAAATTCCTATACGGGATTAATACGGGATTTTTGGATAATTACGAATTTTCAAGCTTTTGTTTGATTATTTGTAATTTAAATCAATATAGGATCCTGCAATATCTATTAGGATCAGATTTATTTAATTATGATTTTATTTTTAGCATTTATTTATTATTAGAAGTTACTTATCTAATTAGGAGGTTAGATTTTAGCATTTATTTATTGTATTTAATTCTTAAGTTTAGTAGGATTATAACTTCTCCATGGCATATTATTGTCTAAATGTCTATAAAGGAGGCATAAATAAAGGAGGCTTCACCCATTGTAATTCAGATTTGAATGATTAAATAAAATTCTCTTTTGAGTTCCAACTTGCAAGAACATTATCTTGTGTTTTAGAAGCAAATCGATTTTCAAGTTCTCTCTGGATTTGTTGTTGAGGATCTTCACAATCCCCAAATCCCAATATTTTAACGTTTGGGAGGGTGGGTTAGAGCTGCTTGAGGTTGCTTGCTTAGATAATTGCGTCTAAGAGGGTGCCTAGGACAACTATCAATTCATCACGCCATCTCCACATATTCAAGCTTCCTCCATTGACGCCACCACCATAATCAAAAATCTAAATTTTTAGATTTGTTCTTTATTTTGTTTGTTTTTTGTTTTTCTTTTATTATCTAATTTGCGCTTTTTCAATCATGTCCACTATATGCCGATTTAGACATGCATGCCTTAACCCAACAAAACGGCCACAAAATAAGAATAAATCAAATTTCATGAGTAAAATATTTGATTATTATGGGCTTTTCAATATGATTATATAGCTTAACCTCAATTTTACAACTTTTTTGTTGGTTAAAATTCCAACGGGTATAGAGTAAATCCCATTGAGACAAACACTATTTAAACCCCAACAAAATGGCCGCTAAATAAGATTTTATGAATTAAAATATTTAGTTTTGGGATTTTAAAAATGATTATCATCTTAACCTTTTTCAATTTTAGAACTTTTTTGGATTTTAATGCCAACAGGTCCTCTATAAAGCCTTTTTAGACATGTTGGAATTTTAACCACAAAAAACAACAAAAAAAGATTAAATCACATTTTATGACTTAAAACAATAACTACTTATGGGCTTTTGAACATGATTATATAGATTTAACCTCATCTTGAACTTTTTTTGTTGGGTTAAAATTCATGCATGTCTAAATGGGCACATTTAAACATGCATGCCACAAAAATAAGATGAAATGAAATTTTATGAAATAAAATATTTGATTATGGGCTATGGAATATGATGATTATATAGCTAAACCTTATTATCAAAAAAAAAAATTTAATTCAAATTCAAATGGGTCCACTATAATAGGTTTAGACATGCATGTATTAAATTTGCCAACAAAAACCCATTGGAAATTTTAGATTAAATAAAATTTCACGAGTTAAAATATTTGATTATGGGCTTTTGAATATGATTATAAAAATTTTAACCTAAATTTTTTAAGAACTTTTTGTGATTTAAAATTTTTTTGGGTCCAAATGTGTAAAGCTCATTTATGCATACATGTCTAAACTTTTTTTTTAATCTAGACAATTTGCAATTTTAAATGTAAAAAAAATTATGAAAATGAGGTTAAAGCTAAATAATCATGTTCAAAAGACAATAACTAAATATTTTAAGTCATAAAATATGATTTAATCTTATTTTTAATCGTCCGTTTTGTTGGGTTTATAATCATGTGCAAAAAAGCCCATCTAAATGGGCTTTATAAAATGTGATTTAATCTTATTTTTTCGCCGTTTTGTTGAATTTTAAACAGTGATGTAAAATGGTTTAAAAAAAATTTTAAAAAATGTTAATCTATATAATCATGTTCAAAAGAAAATATAAATCATATTCAAAAATCAAATATTTTATAATCATATTTTAACTCATAAAATATGATTTAATCTTATTTTTTTAATCTTATTTTTTTTGTTGGGTTTAAGGTGTGTATGTCTAAATGGGCTTTATAGTGGACCCGTTGGAATTTTAACCCGAAAAAGGTTTTAAAAATGAGGTTAACCTATATAATAATATTCAAAATCCCATAATCAAATATTTTAACTCATAAAATTTGATTTAATTTAATTTGTGGCTTTTGTTTTGTGTGTATGTTTTGTTATAGTGGACTGTTTTTTAACCGGTAAATTTTTTTTTGAAAATGATGTCTAAATAATAATTTACAAAGCCCATAATCAAATATTATAACTCATAAAAATTTTTAATCTTATTTAAAAAGTTGTCTAAATGGGCTTTACAGGTTATTTTAACTATATAAAAATTTCAAAATGAGGTTAATCATAATCATATTCCAAAGACCATAATCATATATTTTAACTTGAAAATTTGATTTAATCTTATTTTGTGGCTATTTTGTTGGGTGTAAAGCGTGCATGTATAAATGGACTTTTATAGTGGACTCGTTGAAATTTTAACCAAGTAAAAATTTCTGAAAATGAGCTTATGTAATAATCATGTTCAAAAGCCCATAAATAAATATTTTTAAGTCATAAAATGTGATTTAATCATTTTTTCAAAAGCTTTGTTGGATTTTAAATAAATGTCTAAATTTTTTAGTAAGTCATAAAATGTGAAAAATTTAAAATGAGGTTAAGCTGCATAATCATGCTCGTTTTGACAATAACAATTATTTTAAGTCATAAAATGTGATTTAATCTTATTTTTCGGTTTTGTTGGGTTTTAATGCATGCATGTCTAAATGGGCTTTTTGTAGACACGTTGTAATTTTAACCGAAAAAAACTTCTGAAAATGGGGTTAAGCTACATAATCATGCTCACAAGACAATAACTAAATATTTTAAGTCATAAAATATGATTTAATCTTATTTTTCGTTTGTTTTGATAGGTTTTAAGGCGTGCATGTCTAAATTTGCTTTTTGTGAACCCATTGGAATTTTAACAATAAAAAGTTTTGAAAATGAGGTTAAGATATATAATCATATTCAAAAGCCCATAACTAAATATTTTAAGTCATAAAATGTGATTGAATCATATTTTTTGGCCGTTTTGTTGGGTTTTAAGGCGTACATGTCTAAATGGGCTTTACAGTGAACCCGTTGGAATTTTAACAGAGTAAAAAGTTCTGAAAATGAGGTTAAGCTATATAATCATGTTCAAAAGCCCATAACTAAATATTTTAAGTCATAAAATATGATTTAATCTTATTTTTCGTCCGTTTTGTTGGGGTTTAGTCATGCATGTCTAAATGGGCTTTATAGTGGACCCGTTGGAATTTTAACCGAGTAAAAATGTCTGAAAATGGGGTTAAGCTACATAATCATGCTCCAAAGACAATAACTAAGTATTTTAAGTCATAAAATGTGATTTAATCTTATTTTTCGGCCGTTTTGTTGGGTTTTAATGCATGCATGTCTAAATGGGCTTTTTTGTAGACACGTTGCAATTTTAACCGAGTAAAAATGTCTAAAAATGGGGTTAAGCTACATAGTCATGCTCACAAGACAATAAATAAATATTTTAAGTCATAAAATATGATTTAATCTTATTTTTCGTTCGTTTTGATAGGTTTTAAGGCGTGCATGTCTAAATTTGCTTTACAGTGAACCCATTGGAATTTTAGCTGAATAAAAAGTTTTGAAAATGAGGTTAAGCTATATAATCATATTCAAAAGCCCATAACTAAATATTTTAAGTCATAAAATGTGATTGAATCTTATTTTTCGGCCGTTTTGTTGGGTTTTAAGGCGTACATGTCTAAATGGGCTTTATAGTGAACCGTTGGATTTTAACCGAGTAAAAAGTTCTGAAAATAAGGTTAAGCTATATAATCATGTTCAAAAGCCCATAACTAAATATTTTAAGTCATAAAATATGATTTAATCTTATTTTTCTTCCGTTTTGTTGGGGTTTAGGCATGCATGTCTAAATGGGCTTTATAGTGGACCCGTTGGAATTTTAACCGAGTAAAAAGGTCTAAAATTGAGGTTAAGCTATATAATCATATTCAAAATCCCATAATCAAATATTTTAACTCATGAAATTTGATTTAATCTTATTTTGTGGCCGTTTTGTTTGGTTTAAGGTGTGTATGTCTAAATGGGCTTATAGTGGACCTGTTGGAATTTTAACCGAGTAATTTTTTTTGAAAATGAGGTAGTGCTATATAATAATATTACAAATCCCATAATCAAATATTTTAACTCATAAAATTTGATTTAATCTTATTTTGTGGCGGTTTTGTTGGGTTTAAGGCGTGCATGTCTAAATGTGCTTTATAGTGGACCCGTTGGAAATTTAACCTAGTAAAAAGTTCTGAAAATGAGGTTAAGCTATATAATCATATTCCAAAGACCATAATCATATATTGTAACTTGAAAATTTGATTTAATCTTATTTTGTGGCCATTTTGTTGGGTGTAAGGCGTGCATGTATAAATAGACTTTTATAGTGGACCCGTTGAAATTTTAACCGAGTAAAATTTTTTGAAAATGAGGTTAAGCTATGTAATGATGTTCAAAAGCCCATAAATAAATATTTTAATTCATAAAATGTGATTTAATCTTATTTTTCTGTCGTTTTGTTGGGCTTTAATGCGTACATGTCTAAATGGGCTTTTTAGTGGACCCGTTGAAATTTTAACCGAGTAAAAATGTCTGAAAATGAGGTTAAGCTACATAATCATGCTCGAAAGACAATAACTAAGTATTTTAAGTCATAAAATGTGATTTAATCTTATTTTTCGGCCGTTTTGTTGGGTTTTAATGCATGCATGTCTAAATGGGCTTTTTTGTAGACACGTTGCAATTTTAACCGAGTAAAAATGTCTGAAAATGGGGTTAAGCTACATAATCATGCTCACAAGACAATAACTAAATATTTTAAGTAATGAAATATGATTTAATCTTATTTTTCTTCCGTTTTGATAGGTTTTAAGGCGTGCATGTCTAAATTTGCTTTACAGTGAACCCATTGGAATTTTAGCTGAGTAAAAAGTTTTGAAAATGAGGTTAAGCTATATAATCATATTCAAAAGCCCATAACTAAATATTTTAAGTCATAAAATGTGATTGAATCTTATTTTTTGGCCATTTTGTTGGGTTTTAAGGCGTACATGTCTAAATGGGCTTTACATTGAACCCGTTACAAATTTAACCGAGTAAAAAATTCTAAAAATGAGGTTAAGCTATATAATCATGTTCAAAAGCCCATAACTAAATATTTTAAGTCATAAAATGTGATTGAAACTTATTTTTCGGCTGTTTTGTTGGGTTTTAAGGCGTACATGTCTAAATGGGCTTTACAGTGAACCCGTTGCAATTTTAACCGAGTAAAAAGTTCTGAAAATGAGGTTAAAACACATCACTTGCCAATATAATTAACCAAATAACATTTATCTCACTATTTTTAACAAGCATTAAACCATGCCCTTTTCCAAAGCAACAACCATACTTTAAAACACAAGTATAAACAATATTTACAAGGATCACTTACTATGTGCATCCTTCAGCATTACATGCTCAAAAACAGTATATCAAATACTTAAAAACATGCTTAAACAATAGGTATCATGTAAATCAAAACAAGTGCATAAAACCATTTTCTACTAGCACGACCGAGAAAGTAAAACCACTTTACTTACTTTTGAGCTTAGGTAAGCGTTTCAAGCTCTACCTAAACTCCCAAAAACCACCTTCAAAATATTCCAAAGCTAGAATCCAAATTTTCACTCACCGATACGCGAAACCTCAATTCGCCGACATGAAAACAAGTATCTGAAGCCTCCTACGCTTCTCCAATCACTTCCAGATCAACCTCCCCTGTTTTTTACCACAAAACAATAGATGATTAATTCATCATAATGCATTCTAATTATAGCAACCACAATCCTTCTCGGATTTCCACAAAACCCTCACAATTAACCCTCCGCAACAACCGAAAACATAACCAAAACGCTTCGATTCATAACCCAGCCAACATCTATCAACCTAGCATCACTTTCAACATCAAAACACATCTAAAAATAGATCCAAATCAACCTACCACCTCCAACAACCTTACAACCATAGAAACACCAAAAAACCTCAAACTAACAACCTAAACAAATAGAGATTCTTAAGTTTCGGGATTCCATTGATAAAAATATCTTATCAACATTATTAAACATACAAAATATAAATCAAAGCATCATTACTTACTGAAAAATAGATCCAATTCACGAATCAACTCATTTTCCCCAAATAACTCAATTAAACATTAGGAAATCATGAAAAATCAAATTAGAAACACAAAAACAATGATAAAATGCTTGGGAATTTCAGTAAAGAACCATACAATAGAGGAGATCTCGGACCTTACCCCTATTGTGAAGTTTCTCCCTCAATTGATTTGTGAAAAGCTAAGAAAACACAAAATTATTGTAAGATTTTGTGTAAACAATCTTTATAAAACAATTTGAAACAATAAAATGAAGTTAGAAACCACCTTATCTCTGGAAATTTGATGAAAACCCGAGTGTTTGGCTGAGGAGAGAATGGAGAGAAAAAGTTGAGAGAAAATGACGTGAATTTTGTTTTAGAAAATATAACCAACTTTTTAACAAAATCCTCTTTAATTACTAATTAAAACACATGTTAAAATTAGTTAAATTAAGGGAGAAATCATCAGAAACCAATTGGTAAAATAGATCCTTAAAGATTCTAAGTATTTGACCATTTTTATTTTAGTCACTAGAAAATCACAGTTTTCAAAACTTTCATTTTGGTTACTAACCAAAATGTCCATCTTCAAAAACTCATTTTTCAAAATTGATTCCACCGACTCGAATCTCTATTCAGGTCTACCGAAACCGTCTAATAACCTACTAAACCGCTAAGCCCTAAAACCGGGGTGTTACAATTCTCCCCCACGTAAGAAATTTCGACCCTAAAATTTACCTGGAGGAAACAGGTGCGAAAACTGATTCATCATATCCGACTTGTGCTCCTACGTGGCCTCCTCAACACTACGGTGCTTCCACAACACCTTAACCAGCTTAACTGTTTTGCCACGAAGCAAATTACTACTGGTATCAAGAATCTCTACTAGTTCCTCATCATAAGAGAGATTCGGTCTCAACTCAATCTCTTGGCATGACATGCGATGTTTCCGACCTATACCTCCGCAACACCGAAACATGGAACACATCGTGAATCTTTCCCAACTTCGAAGGTAACCTCAAACGATATGCAACAGGACCCAGACGCTCAACAACCTCGTATGGTCTAATGAACCTCAGGCTAAGCTTCCCTTTCCGCCCAAAACGCAACACTTTTTTCCACGGTGACACTTTCAAAAACACTTTATCACCCACAGCGTATTCTATATCTCTATTTATGGCGATCTGTAGCTGCTTTCAAGTGCTCACATATCAACTTTACATTTTTAGCTGTGCCTTTCAAAACATTGGACATTGAAACAAACTTTTCCCCCGCTTCTGTCCAACACACAGACGTGCGACATTTTCTGCCATACAACGCCTCATAAGGTGCCATTTGTATGCTAGCATGATAACTATTATTGTAAGAAAACTCCACCAACGGCAACTACTTCTCCCAAGTTCCCTAGTACTCAATAACACAACACCTCAGCTTATCCTTGAGAACCTGAATCACGCGCTCTGACGGGCCATCCGTCTGAGGATGATATGAGGTACTAAAATGGGTCCCCAACGCATGATGCAAACTCACCCAAAACCTTGCGGTGAACTATGGATCCCTATCTGAAACTATAGATTTAGGCACCCCGTGCAAACGCACAATCTCAAAGATGTACAGCTCAGCCAACCTGTCCAAGGAATACGTAGTATGCACTGGCACAAAATGTGCACACTTCGTAAACCGATCCACAATCACCCAAATGGAATCCTTTTTGGTCGTCGTCAAAGGCAGCCCTAACACAAAATCCATGGTGATCCTTTCCCACTTCCATTCCGGTATCCTTAATCACGCAACAACCTGAAGGAAATCGATGCTCAGCCTTTACCCACCGAAACCATACACCGAGCAACGAAATCAGCCACATCTTTCTTCAGTCCAACCCAATAGTACTCTTCCTTCAACCCTCGATACATTTTAGTACTACCGGGATGCATAGCAAAAGGACTAGTGTGTGCCTCAGTTAAAATAGTACACCTCAACTCTTTATCTTCAGGCACCACTATCCGACCTTTGAAACACAACACCCCATCATCGTTGAAATGAAAATCCATAGGATTTCCATCCCTAATATCTTCCACATGAGGTACCAAACCCCCATCGTACGGTTGCTTCTCCTTGATCATCTGCGACAAGGACGACTTCACATGCAACTTAGCCATCAAACCCCGTCATACATTATGCTCAATGAGCAAACAAACATAGCTCTCAACTCCACAGCCGCTTTTCTACTCAAAGCTTCCGACACAACATTGGCTTTCCCGGATGATACTCAATGGTCGATCATAATCCTTAAGCAACTCCACCCATCTGCGTTGCCTAAGATTCAGCTCATCTTCGTGACATCAAATATTTCAAACTCTTATGATCTGTTAGTAGGGTAGTTACGTTCATGCAACTACACATTTCTCACCATAAAAGGTAATGCCTCCAAATCTTCAAGGCAAACACTACCGCTGCAAGATCAAGATTGTTAGTAGGGTAGTTACGTTCATGCACCTTTAACTCCCTAGATGCATACGCCACTACCTTACCCTCCTGCATCAACATGCAGCCAAGCCCAACATACAACGCATCACTATAAACAACGAACTCCTTCCCCGATTCTGGTTGAACCAAGACCAGAGCTCACATCAAGGCTTCCTTCAACTTTTCGAAAGCTCGCTGTCTATCCTCCTTCCACTCAAACCGAACATTCTTCTATAGCAACTCCGTTAACGGAGCCTTCAAATTGGAGAACCCTTCCACAAATCTTCGGTAGTAACCTGCCAGACCAAGAAAACTCCTAACCTCTATCACAGACTTGGGCTCATTCCAACTCATTATAGCCTCAACCTTATGCGGATCGACCCGAATTTGTTCGGCTGACACAACATGCCCAAGAAACACAACTTCCTTAAGCCAAAACTCACATTTTCTTAACTTAGCATACAATTGATTCTCCATCAACTTTTGAAGCACGATCCGCAGATGACTATCATGATCCTCCTCGGTACGAGAGTACACAAGGATATCATCAATAAACACAACCACAAACTGGTCCAAAAACTCATGAAACATCGGTTCATCATGTCCATAAAAGTAGCTAGAGCATTGGTCAAACCAAATGGCATCACAAGAAACTCGTAATACTCAAATGCGTTGTCACGAAAAGCTGTTTAAGCACATCCACCTCCTTCACCTTTAATCTGTAGTACCCCACCTCAAATCTATCTTGAAAACACCGGCTCCTCTGGACTGATCAAACAGGTCATCTATCCGCGGCAAGGGATACTTGTTCTTTACTTCAACTTATTTAGCTGCCGGTAATCTATACACATCTGTAACGTACCATCTTTCTTCTTAACAAATAGAATCGACGCTCCCCACGGTGAGATACTGAGTCTAATAAAGCCCCGATCCAACAACTCCTGTAACTGCATCTTCAATTCCTTTAGAGCCATACAGTACGGAGCAATGGATACTAGTACCGTACCCGTAAAGACCTCGATGCCAAACTCTACCTCGCGGTCAGGTGGCAACCTTGGTAACTCTTCCAGAAAAACACCTGGAAACTCACATACGGTGCGAACATCCTGCACCCTCAACTCCTTTGATTCAGGATTCATAACATAGGCCAAATAAGCCTGGCATCCCAAACCCAACATTTGACTCGCTTCCAAAGCCAAAACAACATTAGACAAAAACTTGGTATTCTCACCAACAACCACCACCTTATAATCATCCGAAAACCTCAAGGATATTCGTTTGGTCTCAAAATCCACCACATCCCGATGTTCGGTCAACCAATCCATACCCAAAGTCACATCAAAACCACGAAATGGCAACTCCATCAAGTCCGCAGCAAACACATGTCCCTGAACCATCAGTGGGCACCTACGATACAACCTCTTAACCACGACTGTCTCCCCAAGAGAACTAGTCACTCTAACACCCACATTAAGAATTTCAACAGATATATCAAGCAACTCAGCATGCTCACTCAAGATGTATAAATGAGTGGAACCGGAATCAACCAACGAATACAATGATAGAGACTGAAGGGTAAAAGTATCTGCGATCACATTGGTGTCATTGCGACCCTTACGGTGCGCATACACCCTAGCCGGTCCACCTCCCTTAGGCTGGATAGCAACAGTATGAGCCATAGTCTTCTATCCCACATCTTGACGCTGAAACGGTCTGCGGCCACAACTACGACCCCCTGCGGTGCAACAACAAGTGCAACACCTGCCCACCTCAAGCCAACAATGGACAATTACGCCTCTGGTGGTCGCCTGACCCACAACTCCAACAAGCATTAGCCACAACAAGCGCATGTGTCTGACCCTCCCTGGCCAACCGTGGGCAATCTCGCCTCAAATGATCTCGAGATTTGCAAACCCAGCAAGTGCTAAATGGGGCTCTAACCTGGGCACCCTGCCCCTAGACTCTACGTCCCGCATCACCTATGCCATGCCTCAACTTTGGGAGAAACCTCCTGTCACGGTGTCTCTTGGCCTAACCATCGCTATAACCCGAATCAACAGCTCTCTTACCCAAGCTAAAACCTCGTGATCCAAAAGCCAAGCCCAAATGCTGCTCCACATCTTTGGCTCGTGAAACCAACACATCAAAATCGGTATAATCAGCAGCAAGCATGTATGTTTTAACATCCTGCACAAGCCCATAATGGAAACGATCACATTGGGTACGCTCGTTAGGAACCAACTTAGGTGCATACTGACTCAACCTCACGAACTACACCTTGTACTCCGCAATAGACATACTGCCCTGTACCAAAGCCATAAACTCACGTTTCTTCTCGTCCTGGTATTGGACTCCCAAAAACTTCTTCCGAAAAACCTCACAGAAAAACTCCCAAGACACATCCTCGGTCACCATACTGTATATCGTGGTAATCTACCATGAATAATCATCACCCTATAGCAGGGAAACAACACAGCCCAGCTTACAAGCATCGGTACACCCTATCTGGCCCAATATCCTCTCAGTACTGGCCAACCAACCCTTAAAGGCCTCAGGCGACAACCCTCAGAACTCAACTCCACTCAAACTACGAAGATGCTCAAGCGGCAAACCTTGCCCCTCAATCGGTGGTGCTGGCACACGAACACCTACAACTGCTTCCTGAAACGTACCGGTCATGGCCTGTATCAACAGTGCTATATCACCCACTCCTGGCCCAGCCGGCGCAGGTGGTACTTACTCCACTCCCTCAGGTGGATTAGGTGGGGGCAGTGGCAACCCTTTAGGAGGTACAACTTCTCCTTCATCATCCCGCCCAGCGGCAGAAGCAATCGCGCTAGATCGTAACTCTCTCCTCGGTCCCATCGTGCTAAAATATATTTAGGACATGATAATCATTTCAAAACAAAAACAGTCAGGCCGGCCTCAAGAAAGGATCCAAGACTTTTATTTCAAAAATCAAAACTTTCCAGACTATAATAATAAGGCAATGGGCACCCCCAAAACTTCCCCAACATGGCATTTACAACCAATATACATATATCAATCACAGTGCATATCAACCAACATACATACAACAATCATCGGGCAAATAAAAAAATAGGGCATAACTCACGAAAACAACACAACCACCTCCCAACGAACCCAAACATGTCTTTGATACCACCAAATGTAAACCCCTTAACCTGGTCTAGCCACCAGACCGAATCGAGGAAACCACATTAGGTTTGCCGAAGCAAACCGGAGAGATACAACTAAACCCGATCTTTTTTTTCCTTTTTATCTTTTCTAGATGTCAATTATTAATCTTACATGTTCATGCAGATAACAAGTCTAACCCCAACTCAATCAGGCATGAATTTGACATCCAATTGATCACGCTTACCATTAAGGGACCAAATTGTAATTTGACAAAGTTATAGGTCAAAAACCCACTTTTAAGTTAGCAACCTTAAATTAGTTAGGTTTCATGCATATGTCTCAAATTCCAACTCAAAGCAATCATTTATCGCATACAATTGCATTAGCAAGATTCAGGGACTAAATTGCAAGAAAGCAAAACTGCTCAATGGTGACATTAACAGAATAAACGGTCATCCGTACTGATACAGGTAAGCCCGTATCGATACGGTTTGAAACACCCTATTTCGGTACACTTACATACTGTATCGATACGCCTAACTGAATTACCTAACTTTTGAAATATTTTAAGCCGTACCGATACGGCTCCTTAAGTGTTTCGATACCCGGGTTCAAGTTCAAAAAGTGCATTCCAGAGGCTAAAATTCGTACTGAAACACCCATACCCGTATCATTACGCCAGGCCAAATTTGCCTAGGCGTATCAAAATGCAAAATACCTATACCGATCCCACAAGCACGAAATTGTATAGTTGTATCGATACACCTGGGCCTGTAATGTCATATTTTGCTGGTTTATCACTCCAAAAGCATACTCTAATCAAACCAACATGCTTAAAACACAATACCAACATGCCAAACATATCACAAGCCAACAAGCAACACCAATCCAACAGCATGACAAGGCATCATGCATCAAGAGAGAATCTATAGGCATGCTTCCTAATATTGCATCTAAACAACATACCAAAAGACAAACCAGCACCAAAATCAATCCTTAAAGGCAATTTACAATCCAAGAGCAACTAAAGAAATATGCTCAAGCAGGGAGTTCCACAAAAATCTACCAAAACACATTAAGTACCCTATTGCCTTTATTCATTATAGTCTAGTCTCTAACATACTTTGGAAACAAATATTGTCGAGATCCCCTTGCTTCTTGCTGCCTTCCGGGACTTTAATTCTCTGCATTGATGGACAAAGAGAGCGTAAGCACACATGGCTTAGTGAGGAAAGCTCAGAACAAAACACCATCAATGCATTTAAAACCATTTACTCAACTTCATCTTTTAAACAACATGCCCCTTTTAAAACACGCACTTTACATCATTAAAACCAACATATTAAACCATATGCTACATGTATCATTAATCAACAGCAAGTCACATTGCTAACCCTCCACTTAAGCCTTCCCATGCACTACTACCAAGTGTAAAGCTTAAGGAGAAACATGTATAAATCACATTATACAACATAAAACATTTCAATGATACATTAACAATTATATTGGATTTCAAGTGATCATTAACAAGTTCAATAACGAAAGAGTTCATCGGATACACGGATTCAACAAGTGTTAACCCAACACTTCAAGCCATCTCAATCGGAATAGCGATACATTCACAATCGCGGTACATTAACAACCAGCACAATATTAACCGGGTACATTTTCAACCCACAGGAACATCAATCCCTCTTATCGGTTAGATGCTTAACCCACTAACGGGAGTATTCGGTACTGTTTAACCCCTCTACCTTTAAGGTACTTGGATGGAGTATTCGGTACACCGTATAAACCCCTCAACATCCAAGGTGACTTATTTTACAGTGTACTCAATCCTATGGCGGCCAACTATATCTGATAACAATTTTAAAACACATCACTTGCCAATATAATTAACCAAATAGCATTTACCTCATTGTTTTTAACAAGCATTAAACCATGCCCTTTTCCAAAGCAACAACCATACTTTAAAACACAAGTATAAACCATACTTACAAGGATCACTTACCATGTGCATCCTTCAGCATTACATGCTCAAAAACAGTATATCAAATACTTAAAAACATGCTTAAACAATAGGTATCATGTAAATCAAAACAAGTGCATAAAACCATTTTCTACTATCACGACCGAGAAAGTAAAACCACTTTACTTACTTTTGAGCTTAGGTAAGCGTTTCAAGCTCTACCTAAACTCCCAAAACCACCTTTAAAATATTCCAAAGCTAGAATCCAAATTTTCACTCACCGATACGCGAAACCTCATTCGCCGACATGAAAACAAGTATCCGGCTTCTCCTACGCTTATCCAATCACTTCCGGATCAACATCCCCTATTTTTTACCACAAAACAAAGATGATTAATTCATCATAATGCATTCTAATTATAGCAACCACAATCCTTCTCGGATTTCCACAAAACCCTCACAATTAACCCTCCGCAACAACCGAAAACATAACCAAAACGCTTCGATTCATAACCCAGCCAACATCTATCAACCTAGCATCACTTTCAACATCAAAACACATCTAAAAATAGATCCAAATCAACCTACCACCTCCAACAACCTTACAACCATAGAAACACCAAAAAACCTCAAAAATAACAACCTAAACAAATAGAGATTCTTAAGTTTCGGGATTCCATTGATAAAAATATCTTATCAACATTATTAAACATACAAAATATAAATCAAAGCATCATTACTTACTGAAAAATAGATCCAATTCACGAATCAACTCATTTTCCCCAAATAACTCAATTAAACATTAGGAAATCATGAAAAATCAAATTAGAAACACAAAAACAATGATAAAATGCTTGGGAATTTCAGTAAAGAACCATACAATAGAGGAGATCTCGGACCTTACCCCTATTGTGAAGTTTCTCCCTCAATTGATTTGTGAAAAGCTAAGAAAACACAAGATTATTGTAAGATTTTGTGTAAACAATCTTTATAAAACAATTTGAAACAATAAAATGAAGTTAGAAACCACCTTATCTCTGGAAATTTGATGAAAACCCGAGTGTTTGGCTGAGGAGAGAATGGAGAGAAAAAGTTGAGAGAAAATGACGTGATTTTTGTTTTAGAAAATATAACCAACTTTTTAACAAAATCCTCTTTAATTACTAATTAAAACACATGTTAAAATCAGTTAAATTAAGGGAGAAATCATCAGAAACCAATTGGTAAAATAGATCCTTAAAGATTCTAAGTATTTGACCATTTTTATTTTAGTCACTAGAAAATCACAGTTTTCAAAACTTTCATTTTGGTTACTAACCAAAATGTCCATCTTCAAAAACTCATTTTTCAAAATTGATTCCACCGACTCGAATATCTATTCAGGTCTACCGGACCGTCTAATAACCTACTAAACCGCTAAGCCCTAAAACCGGGGTGTTACAATTCTCCCCCACGTAAGAAATTTCGACCCTAAAATTTACCTGGAGGAAACAGGTGCGAAAACTGATTCATCATATCCGACTTGTGCTCCTACGTGGCCTCCTCAACACTACGGTGCTTCCACAACACCTTAACCAGCTTAACTGTTTTGCCACGAAGCAAATTACTACTGGTATCAAGAATCTCTACTAGTTCCTCATCATAAGAGAGATTCGGTCTCAACTCAATCTCTTGGCATGACATGCGATGTTTCCGACCTATACCTCCGCAACACCGAAACATGGAACACATCGTGAATCTTTCCCAACTTCGAAGGTAACCTCAAACGATATGCAACAGGACCCAGACGCTCAACAACCTCGTATGGTCTAATGAACCTCAGGCTAAGCTTCCCTTTCCGCCCAAAACGCAACACTTTTTCCACGGCGACACTTTCAAAAACACTTTATCACCCACAGCGTATTCTATATCTCTATTTATGGCGATCTGTAGCTGCTTTCAAGTGCTCACATATCAACTTTACATTTTTAGCTGTGCCTTTCAAAACATTGGACATTGAAACAAACTTTTCCCCCGCTTCTGTCCAACACACAGGCGTGCGACATTTTCTGCCATACAACGCCTCATAAGGTGCCATTTGTATGCTAGCATGATAACTATTATTGTAAGAAAACTCCACCAACGGCAACTACTTCTCCCAAGTTCCCTAGTACTCAATAACACAACACCTCAGCTTATCCTTGAGAACCTGAATCACGCGCTCTGACGGGCCATCCGTCTGAGGATGATATGAGGTACTAAAATGGGTCCCCAACGCATGATGCAAACTCACCCAAAACCTTGCGGAGAACTACGGATCCCTATCCGAAACTATAGATTTAGGCACCCCGTGCAAACGCACAATCTCAAAGATGTACAGCTCAGCCAACCTGTCCAAGGAATACGTAGTATGCACTGGCACAAAATGTGCACACTTCGTAAACCGATCCACAATCACCCAAATGGAATCCTTTTTGGTCGGCGTCAAAGGCAGCCGTAACACAAAATCCATGGTGATCCTTTCCCACTTCCATTCCGGTATCCTTAACTGTCACAACAACCTGGAAGGAAACTGATGCTCAGCCTTTACCCGCTGACAAACCATACACCGAGCAACGAAATCAGCCACATCTTTCTTCAGTCCAACCCAATAGTACTCTTCCTTCAACCCTCGATACATTTTAGTACTACCGGGATGCATAGCAAAAGGACTAGTGTGTGCCTCAGTTAAAATAGTACACCTCAACTCTTTATCTTCAAGCACCACTATCCGACCTTTGAAACACAACACCCCATCATCGTTGAAATGAAAATCCATAGGATTTCCATCCCTAATATCTTCCACATGAGGTACCAAACCCCCATCGTACGGTTGCTTCTCCTTGATCATCTGCGACAAGGACGACTTCACATGCAACTTAGCCAACAAACCCCCGTCATACATTATGCTCAGCTGAGCAAACATAGCTCTCAACTCCACAGCCGCTTTTCTACTCAAAGCATCCGACACAACATTGGCTTTCCCTGGATGATACTCAATGGTCAGATCATAATCCTTAAGCAACTCCACCCATCTGCGTTGCCTAAGATTCAGCTCCTTCTGTGACATCAAATATTTCAAACTCTTATGATCTGTTAGTAGGGTAGTTACGTTCATGCAACTACACATTTCTCACCATAAAAGGTAATGCCTCCAAATCTTCAAGGCAAACACTACCGCTGCAAGATCAAGATTGTTAGTAGGGTAGTTACGTTCATGCACCTTTAACTCCCTAGATGCATACGCCACTACCTTACCCTCCTGCATCAACATGCAGCCAAGCCCAACATACAACGCATCACTATAAACAACGAACTCCTTCCCCGATTCTGGTTGAACCAAGACCAGAGCTCACATCAAGGCTTCCTTCAACTTTTCGAAAGCTCGCTGTCTATCCTCCTTCCACTCAAATCCGAACATTCTTCTATAGCAACTCCGTTAACGAGCCTTCAAATTGGAGAACCCTTCCACAAATCTTGGTAGTAACCTCGCGGACCAAGAAAACTCCTAACCTCTATCACGGACTTGGGCTCATTCCAACTCATTATAGCCTCAACCTTATGCGGATCGACCCGAATTTGTTCGGCTGACACAACATGCCCAAGAAACACAACTTCCTTAAGCCAAAACTCACATTTTCTTAACTTAGCATACAATTGATTCTCCATCAACTTTTGAAGCACGATCCGCAGATGACTATCATGATCCTCCTCGGTACGAGAGTACACAAGGATATCATCAATAAACACAACCACAAACTGGTCCAAAAACTCATGAAACATCGGTTCATCATGTCCATAAAAGTAGCTGGAGCATTGGTCAAACCAAATGGCATCACAAGAAACTCGTAATACTCGTACGTTGTGCGAAAAGCTGTTTTAAGCACATCCACCTCCTTCACCTTTAACTGGTAGTACCCGACCTCAAATCTATCTTGGAAAACACCGGGGCTCCTCTGAACTGATCAAACAGGTCATCTATCCGCGGCAAGGGATACTTGTTCTTTACTTTAACTTATTTAGCTGCCGGTAATCTATACACATCTGCAACGTACCATCTTTCTTCTTAACAAATAGAACCGACGCTCCCCACGGTGAGATACTGAGTCTAATAAAGCCCCGATCCAACAACTCCTGCAACTGCATCTTCAATTCCTTTAGAGCCATACAGTACGGAGCAATGGATACTAGTACCGTACCCGTAAAGACCTCGATGCCAAGCTCTACCTCGCGGTCAGGTGGCAACCTTGGTAACTCTTCCAGAAAAACACTTGGAAACTCACATACGGTGCGAACATCCTGCACCCTCAACTCCTTTGATCCAGGATTCATAACATAGGCCAAATAAGCCTGGCATCCCAAACCCAACATTTGACTCGCTTCCAAAGCCGAAACAACATTAGACAAAAACTTGGCATTCTCACCAACAACCACCATCTTATAATCATTCGAAAACCTCAAGAATATTCGTTTGGTCTCAAAATCCACCACAGCCCGATGTTCGGTCAACCAATCCATACCCAAAGTCACATCAAAACCACGAAATGGCAACTCCATCAAGTCCACAGCAAACACATGTCCCTGAACCATCTATGGGCACCTACGATACAACCTCTTAACCACGACTGTCTCCCCAAGAGAACTAGTCACTCTAACACCCACATTAAGAATTTCAACAGATATATCAAGCAACTCAGCATGCTCACTCAAGATGTATAAATGAGTGGAACCGGAATCAACCAACGAAAACAACGACAGAGACTGAAGGGTAAAAGTACCCTGCGATCACATTGGTGTCATTGCGACCCTTACGGTGCGCATACACCCTAGCCGGTCCACCTCCCTTAGGCTGGATAGCAACAGTATGAGCCATAGTCTTCTATCCCACATCTTGACGCTGAAACGGTCTGCGGCCACAACTACGACCCCCTGCGGTGCAACAACAAGTGCAACACCTGCCCACCTCAAGCCAACAATGGACAATTACGCCTCTGGTGGTCGCCTGACCCACAACTCCAACAAGCATTAGCCACAACAAGCGCATGTGTCTGACCCTCCCTGGCCAACCGTGGGCAATCTCGCCTCAAATGATCTCGAGATCTGCAAACCCAGCAAGTGCTAAATGGGGCTCTAACCTGGGCACCCTGCCCCTAGACTCTACGTCCCACATCACCTATGCCATGCCTCAACTTTGGGCGAAACCTCCTGTCACGGTGTCTCTTGGCCTAACCATCGCTATAACCCGAATCAACAGCTCTCTTACCCAAGCTAAAACCTCGTGATCCAAAAGCCAAGCCCAAATGCTGCTCCACATCTTTGGCTCGTGAAACCAACACATCAAAATCGGTATAATCAGCAGCAAGCATGTATGTCTTAACATCCTGCACAAGCCCATAATGGAAACGATCACATTGGGTACGCTCGTTAGGAACCAACTTAGGTGCATACTGACTCAACCTCACGAACTACACCTTGTACTCCGCAATAGACATACTGCCCTGTACCAAAGCTATAAACTCACGCTTCTTCTCGTCCCGTATTGGACTCCTAAAACTTCTTCCGAAAAACCTCACAGAAAAACTCCCAAGACACATCCTCGGTCACCATACTGTATATCGTGGTAATCTACCATGAATAATCATCACCCTATAGCAGGGAAACAACACAGCCCAGCTTACAAGCATCGGTACACCCTATCTGGCCCAATATCCTCTCAGTACTGGCCAACCAACCCTTAAAGGCCTCAGGCGACAACCCTCAGAACTCAACTCCACTCAAACTACGAAGATGCTCAAGCGGCAAACCTTGCCTTTCAATTGGTGGTGCTGGCACACGAACACCTACAATCGCTTCCCGAACGCGTGGGTCATGGCTCAGTATCAACGAGTGCTATATCACCCACTCCCGCCCGGCCGGGCGCAGGGTACTTGCTCCACTCCCTCAGGTGGATTAGGTGGGGGCAGTGGCAACCCTTTAGGAGGTACAACTTCTCCTTCATCATCCCGCCCAGCGGCAGAAGCAATCGCGCTAGATCGTAACTCTCTCCTCGGTCCCATCGTGCTAAAATATATTTAGGACATGATAATCATTTCAAAACAAAAACAGTCAGGCCGGCCTCAAGAAAGGATCCAAGACTTTCATTTCAAAAATCAAAACTTTCCAGACTATAATAATAAGGCAATGGGCACCCCCAAAACTTCCCCAGCATGGCATTTACAACCAATATACATATATCAATCACAGTGCATATCAACCAACATACATACAACAATCATCGGGCAAATAAAAAAACAGGGCATAACTCACGAAAACAACACAACCACCTCCCAACGAACCCAAACATGTCTTTGATACCACCAAATGTAAACCCCTTAACCTAATCTAGCCACCAAACCGAATCGAGGAAACCACGTTAGGTTTGCCGAAGCAAACCGAAGAGATACAACTAAACCCGATCCTTTTTTTCCTTTTTATCTTTTCTAGATGTCAATTATTAATCTTATATGTTCATGCAGATAACAAGTGTAACCCCAACTCAATCAGGCATGAATTTGACATCCAATTGATCACGCTTACCATTAAGGGACCAAATTGTAATTTGACAAAGTTACAGGTCAAAAACCCACTTTTAAGTTAGCAACCTTAAATTAGTTAGGTTTCATGCATATGTCTCAAATTCCAACTCAAAGCAATCATTTATCGTATACAATTGCATTAGCAAGATTCAGGGACTAAATTGCAAGAAAGCAAAACTGCTCAATGGTAACATTAACAGAATAAACGGTCATCCGTACCGATACAGGTAAGCCCGTATCGATACGGTTTGAAACACCCTATTTCGGTACACTTACATACTGTATCGATACGCCTAACTGAATTACCTAACTTTTGAAATATTTTAAGCCGTACCGATACGGCTCCTTAAGTGTTTCGATACCCGGGTTCAAGTTCAAAAAGTGCATTCCAGAGGCTAAAATTCGTACTGAAACACCCATACCCGTATCATTACGCCAGGCCAAATTTGCCTAGGCGTATCAAAATGCAAAATACCTGTACCGATCCCACAAGCACGAAATTGTATAGTTGTATCGATACACCTGGGCCTGTAATGTCATATTTTGCTGGTTTATCACTCCAAAAGCATACTCTAATCAAACCAACATGCTTAAAACACAATACCAACATGCCAAACATATCACAAGCCAACAAGCAACACCAATCCAACAGCATGACAAGGCATCATGCATCAAGAGAGAATCTATAGGCATGGTTCCTAATATTGCATCTAAACAACATACCAAAAGAAAAACCAGCACCAAAATCAATCCTTAAAGGCAATTTACAATCCAAGAGCAACTAAAGAAATATGCTCAAGCAGGGAGTTCCACAAAACATCTCCCAAAACACATTAAGTACCCTATTGCCTTTATTCATTATAGTCTAGTCTCTAACATACTTTGGAAACAAATATTGTCGAGATCCCCTTGCTTCTTGCTGCCTTCCGGGACTTTAATTCTCTGCATTGATGGACAAAGAGAGCGTAAGCACACATGGCTTAGTGAGGAAAGCTCAGAACAAAACACCATCAATGCATTTAAAACCATTTACTCAACTTCATCTTTTAAACAACATGCCCCTTTTAAAACACGCACTTTACATCATTAAAACCAGCATATTAAACCATATGCTACATGTATCATTAATCAACATCAAGTCACATTGCTAACCCTCCACTTAAGCCTTCCCATGCACTACTACCAAGTGTAAAGCTTAAGGAGAAACATGTATAAATCACATTATACAACATAAAACATTTCAATGATACATTAACAATTATATTGGATTTCAAGTGATCATTAACAAGTTCAATAACGAAAGAGTTCATCGGATACACAGATTCAACAAGTGTTAACCCAACACTTCAAGCCATCTCAATCGGAATAGCGATACATTCACAATCGCGGTACATTAACAACCAGCACAATATCAACCGGGTACATTTTCAACCCACAGGGACATCAATCCCTCTTATCGGTTAGATGCTTAACCCACTAACGGGAGTATTCGGTACTGTTTAACCCCTCTACCTTTAAGGTACTTGGATGGAGTATTCGGTACACCGTATAAACCCCTCAACATCCAAGGTGACTTATTTTACAGTGCACTCAATCCTATGGCGGCCAACTATATCTGATAACAATTTTAAAACACATCACTTGCCAATATAATTAACCAAATAGCATTTACCTCATTGTTTTTAACAAGCATTAAACCATGCCCTTTTCCAAAGCAACAACCATACTTTAAAACACAAGTATAAACCATACTTACAAGGATCACTTACCATATGCATCCTTCAGCATTACATGCTCAAAAACAGTATATCAAATCCTTAAAAACATACTTAAACAATAGGTATCATGTAGATGAAAACAAGTGCATAAAACAATTTTCTACTATCACGACCGAGAAAGTAAAACCACTTTACTTACTTCCGAGCTTAGGTAAGCGTTTCAAGCTCTACCTAAACTCCCAAAAACCACCTTTAAAACATTCCAAAGCTAGAATCCATGTTTTCACTCACTGATACGCGAAACCTCGATTCGCCGACGCGAAAACAAGTATCCGAAGCCTCCTATGCTTATCCAATCACTTCCGGATCAACATCCCCTATTTTTTACCACAAAACAAAAGAGGATTAATGCATCTTAATGCATCCTAAACACAGCAACCACAATCCTTCTCGAATTTCCACAAGACCCTCACAATTAACCATCCGCAACAACCAAAAACATAACCAAAACACTTCTATTCATAACCCACCCAACATCTATCAACCTAGCATCACTTTCAACATCAAAACACATCTAAAAACATATCCAAATCAACCTACCACCTCCAGCAACCTTACAACCATAGAAACACCACAAAACCTCAAAAATAACAACCTAAACAAATAGAGATTCTTAAGTTTCGGGATTCCATTGATAAAAATATCTTATCAACATTATTAAACATACAAAATATAAATCAAAGCATCATTACTTACTGAAAAATAGATCCAATTCACGAATCAACTCATTTTCCCCAAATAACTCAATTAAACATTAGGAAATCATGAAAAATCAAATTAGAAACACAAAAACAATGATAAAATGCTTGGGAATTTCAGTAAAGAACCATACAATAGAGGATATCTCGGACCTTACCCTTGTTGTAAAGTTTCTCCCTCAATTGATTTGTGAAAAGCTAAGAAAACACAAGATTATTGTAAGATTTTGTGTAAACAATCTTTATAAAACAATTTGAAACAATAAAATCAAGTTAGGAACCACCTCACCTCTGGAAATTTGATGAAAACCTGAGTGCTTGGCTAAGGAGAGAATGGGGAGAAAAAGTTGAGAGAAAATGACGTGATTTTTGTTTTAGAAAAGATAACTAACTTTTTAACAAAATCCTCTTTAATTACTAATTAAAACACATGTTAAAATCAGTTAAATTAAGGGAGAAATCATCAAAAACCAATTGGTAAAATAGCTCCTTAAAGATTCTAAGTATTTGACCCTTTTCATTTTAGTCACTAGAAAATCACAGTTTTCAAAACTTTCATTTTGGTCACTAACCAAAATGTCCATCTTCCAAAACTCATTTTTCAAAAATGATTCTACCATTATTAAATACATAATTAATAATGATTTTTAACCATTTTTCCATAATTTTTCCAACACCAAAAGTATATGATCTTGAAACTGACTTGAATCTCTGCTCTGGTCTACAGGACCGTCTAATAACCCACTAAACCGCTAAGCCCTAAAATCGGAGTGTTACAAGGTGTGCACATTTAAATGGGAATTATAATGGACCCATAGGAATTTTAAAGAGTAAAAATTGCAAAAATAAGGTTAAGGTATGTAATCATGTTCAAAATCCCATAAATAATTATTTTAAGTCTTAAAATGTGATTTAATCTTATTTTTTGGTCATTTTGTTGGGGTTTAAGGCTTGCATGTCTAAATGGGCTTTACAATAGACCTGTTGGAATTTTAACGGAGTAAAAAGTTCTAAAATTGAGTTTAAGTTGTATAATCATGTTAAAAAGCCCATAAAATAAATATTTTAAGTCATAAAATGTGATTTAATCTTATTTTACGACCGTTTAGTTGGGGTTTAAGGTGTGCATGTCTAAATGGGCTTTACAATGGACCCGTTGGAATTTTAACCGAGTAAAAAGTTCTGAAAATGAGTTTAAGCTATACAATCATATTCCAAAGCCCATAATCAAATATTTTAACTCATAAAATTTTATTTAATCTTATTTTGTAGACGTTTTGTTGGGTGTAAGGCGTGCATGTTTAAATGGGCTTTATAGTGGAACCGTTGAAATTTTATCCGAGTAAAAGTTTCTAAAAATGAGGTTAAGTTATGTAATCATGTTCAAAAGCCCATAAATAAATATTTTAAGTCATGAAATGTGATTTAATCTTATTTTTGGCCATTTTGCTGGGTTTTAAGGCGTGCATGTCTAAATGGGCTTTACAGTGGACCCGTTGGAATTTTAACCGAGTAAAAATGTCTTAAAATGAGGTTAAGCTATATAATCATGGTAAAAAAATCCCATAATCAAATATTTTAACTCATAAAATGCTATTTAATCTTATTTTTTGGCTGTTTTGTTGGGTTTTAAGGCGTGCATATCTAAATGGGCTTTATATTGAACCCATTGGAATTTTAACCGAGTAAATAGTTTTGAAAATGAGGTTAACCTATATAATCATGTTCAAAATCCCATAACTAAATATTTTAAGTCATAAAATGAGATTTATTCTTTTTTTCGGCTATTTTGTTGGGTTTTAAGGCGTGCATGTCTAAATGGGCTTTACAGTGAACCCGTTGGAATTTTAACCGAGTAAAAAGTTCTGAAAATGAGGTTATGCTATATAATGATGTTCAAAAGACCATAACTAAATATTTTAAGTCATAAATTGTGATTTAATCTTATTTTTCGTTCGTTTTGTTGGGGTTTAGGCGTGCGTGTCTAAATGGGTTCTGAATTTGAGGTTAAGCTATATGATCATATTCAAAAGCCCATAATAAAATATTTTAACTCATGAAATTTGATTTAATCTTATTTTCCAGCCGTTTTGTTGGGTTTTTAAGGCGTGCATGTCTAAATGGGCTTTACTCGTGAACTTAACCGTGGAAAATTTTTTTGACCGTTAAAATTTTATTTAATCTTATTTTTTCAAATATTTTAACTCATAAAATTTTATTTAATCTTTTTTTGGGTTTAAGATGATGCATGTATAAATGGGCTTTATAGTGGACCCGTTGAATTTTAACCGAGTAATAATTTCTGAAAAGAGGTTAAGCTATATAATCATGTTCAAAAGACCGTAACAAAATATTTTAAGTCATTAAATGTGATTTAATCTTATTTTTTGGCCATTTTGTTTGGGTTTAAAGCGTGCATATCTAAATGGGTTTTATATTTGACCCATTGGAATTTTAACCGAGTAAATTTTTTTGAAAATAGGGTTATGCTATATAATCATCTTCAAAGGCCCATCACTATAAAATAAGGTTTACTCTTATTTTTTGGCCGTTTTGTTGGGGTTTAAGGCGTACATATCTAAATGGGCTTTACATTAGACCCGTTGCAATTTTAACCTAGTGAAAAGTTCTAAAATTGATGTTATATAACACCCCTTACCTAGTCTAGGAGGAAACCAGTTTAAGAAGTGTTACTGAACAAAATCCAAACACAAACATAAGACATCTTAACAATTCTCAACTAAGCATGCAACAAGAAAACAGGGAGATTTAAAACTTTTTAGTAACTCTCAAAGATCAAGTCCACACTACATTTCATGTTCAAGCAAGTATGCTTACACATTATTCGTAACAAGTCATTTGATAGCTCACAACTTGTACTTTATTTGATAAACTCCCAATATACGAAGCACACTTAAATAAGATCCAGAAAGGTTAAGACTAATTTTAAAAGTTTGATAACCAGTTTCAGCTATTCAAGTTTTAGGTCTAATCCAATTCATGTTTATCATTCGAACGGTTAAGAGAGAAAAGACTATAACAAATGTTTCTTTTAAAGGTTAATTAAACTATGTGATTCTTGAATTAGGCATAACAAGGATTTCTATATATGTAGACATACGGGCAACCATCTCAAGATCATAACAAGCATATAATCACGTACTCTAGTCTCATTCGATTACAATCACATTCGCATGGCATTATCATATACATATTCACAATTATACTTACCAATTATTTATTTTAATCATCAATCTAATTATACGAACTATGCTACCTTTTTAGGGTTTAACGCTTGACAATAGATAATTATATATATATATATCTACATACACGCATGACATCAAGGGGAATCTAACAACCTAAAGCACATATAGATATTTAAACAACCATATAATCAATCTAACTATTATGACTCACATAGCAAGCAACTATGGAATAATTAAAGGCCCATTACAAAACTTTGAATAATTATAAAACTTACACACTTATTTATAGCCAAAACAGAATCTAAATGCATTATGCAAATTTAACAACTATGTGCCACCATCTAGGAGTTCTAAAGATATTAATTTGAATCATACTTAGATCCTTGTGATCACGTCCAAGCTCAGGGGTAATCAATAGTGCGTTTACCCTGAAATTTAAGGAAAGAATAGACTAAGCAATGGCTTAGTGAGGTAGTTCAAATAATCTAAGTATGAATTAAAAACTCTATATGTAACTCTATTTTTTCTTCGAATCTATCAGGGATAGGTAAGTATCAAGCTTGATCAATTACAACAAATTTAATCACAAAGCTCGAACATGGCATAAACGATATCAAACATATAGATCGTTAATGTGGTATACTTGATATGTAAGACACCTGACATATAGGTCATAAACATGGGTTACTTTATTTCATTTACAAACAATCCAAATGCCCACATATACATATATATGTAAAAACAATCCAACATGTATTCATATATATACCAAAGAATCCAATTATACATATATACATATACATACATACCAAAACACTCCAGCATGCTTTTATATCCATACAAATCAGTCCAATATCCTTTGTATATAAACCTATGTACGTCAAAAATAGTCCAACATACTTTTAAATTACACAGAACAGTCCAACATACTTTTGAATTACACAAAACAGTCCAACATGTTTCGTATATAAACATATATATGTCAAAATAGTCCAACATACTTTTAAATTACACAAAACAGTCCAACATACTTTTGAATTACACAAAACAGTCCAACATGCTTCATATATAAATATATATATGTCCAAACAGTCCAACATACTTTTAATTTACACAAAACAGTCCAACATGCTTCATATATAAACATATATATGTCAAAACAGTCCAACATACTTTTAAAATACACAAAACAGTCCAACATACTTTTGAATTACACAAAACAGTCCAACATACTTTGTTTATATCAAAACAGTCCACTAAACTTGTATATACAAATTTACATTGCAAAACAATCCAAGGCATTTCTATCAAAGCAGTCCACTAAACATGTATATATAAATTTACATTGCAAAACAGTCCAAGGCATGTTCATTTCTATCAAAACAGTCCACTAAACATGTATATACAAATTTACATTGTAAAACAGTCCAAGGCATGTTCATTTCTATCAAAACAGTCCACTAAACATGTATATACAAATTTACATTGCAAAGCAATCCAAGGCATATTCATTTCTATCAAAGTATCTCATATACATGTTGGAATTTTAACTGAGTAAAAAGTTATGAAAATGAGATTAAGCTATATAATCATGTTTAAAATCCCATAACTAAATATTTTAATTCATAAAATGTGATTTAATCTTATTTTTCAGCCATTTTGTCGGGGGTTTAATTGGTGCACGTCTAAATGGGCTTTTTGAAAGGACCCGTTGAATTTTTATTCGAGTAAGAAGTTTTGAAAATGAGGTTAAGCTATATAATCATATTCCAAAGCCCATAATCAAATATTTTAACTCATAAAATTTGATTTAATCTTATTTTGTGGCCGTTTTGTTGGGTTTAAGGCGTGCATGTTTAAATGGGCTTTACAGTGGACCCGATGGAATTTTAACCGAGTAAAATTTTATGAAAATGAGTTTAAGCTATATAATCATGTTCAAAAGCCCATAACAAAATACTTTAAGTCATAAAATGTTATTTAATCTTATCTT